>RSEF01000003.1:369949-387765 GCA_003993805.1 Himantopus leucocephalus
TATAATCCTTGTATATTTTATATTGGTATCGGGATCAATACTGTTTTTTTAGTATTATTAATGTCAATTATTTAGTCTTATCCCATTAAATCTGTTTATGATTCAACCCTCGGGTTTCCTTGTTTTTCCCCAATTCCCCTTCCCGGGTGGGGAGGGGTCATCAGGTGACAGAATAATTGTCTAAACAACCATAAATTGTTGTAGGTTTCTCAAAACATAACCGAATGAGAAATGCAAATATAAAAGTTGTAAATACATTTTCATCAATTAGAAGTCTTGATTGTAACAGTATTTTTTAAAATATGTATGGTTCAATTCTGTCAAGTACAGTGCTACTCTGAAATAGTACTTGTATTAAAAATAACCTCCACTTGCTCTGCAGAACTACACCGTTTTCAAATTCAGAGGCAACTTCAGCCAGGGAAAACATTAATATTGCTCTACAGATTCCTGGTAGGCCTACAGAGCAAGAATGGCCTAGGAAGAAGAACCTGTCCTTCTGTGCATCAACCAACAGAGGCCAATGGATCTATTCATGTGTGAAGTTGAACACTTGTATAAACATTGATATGATTATGTGATATTGATACGATACCAAATTATGTTTGATCAGTCTCACTCTGATCAAAAACTCATGTTGCTGAGAGATGAGTTTTAAGAAAAGTGACACCTATCATAACTGCCTATTTACAGCTGTCATTACAAGTGACAATACATGATCAGGAAAGAACCGGTCTGACTGTCAGATGCCAGATAAGCTTACAGTGACAGGAAACTGAAGACATTTAACAGATATTACTAAGGAAACTGAAGACATTTAACAGATACTACTAAGGGGTAGATACCGAAGTCTATGCTGCTCTTTCTGATAAGTCACTTTTTTGGAATACCAACCCATATCATGAAAGAATGAACAATTAAAATTTATGTCTCAGAGCTACTTTTTTTTTTTTTTCCACCTGTCAAGAAAACCTCTATATCCAGGTTTTAAATGCAGGGAAAAATCATACCTCAATAGACTCAACATCCAGTGGCTTACGAGTTCTCACTGTTGCATTTTTAGATCCAGAACGATACACTAGCTCCACATACGGTAAGTGTTCAGGGAACAGATATTCTTTTAATTTCAAATTAACATTGGGTGGGATACCTGTAATCCATTCTATATCACCTGTAAAAGAAAGCGTAATAAATTAGATTGCTTTACGGAAAAGAAATCCATAGGTTCATTTCATACGTGTTGACAACTAGATTACTGGTTACCTTTGTTTTTTTCAGCTAAATGAGATCTGTTTAAGTGCCCTTAAGTACTGTGCACAAGTGTATTGATAAGTTTTTGAAACCACACAAACCCACTTTTTCCAATATATTCACACTCTGTAGCAACACGCCCAGAATTAAAAAGCTTGGCATATTTTATACCTGAATTTCCACCATTTTCTGGAAATAGCTTTATGTTGCAAAACTGTTTTCATGTTTAGTGTGAAAATATAACTAAAGTGTAATCAAAGTCAGGGAATGTAACCAGAATTGGTGAGAGGCTAGTCAGGGCTGCATGGGACAAGTTTCAGTATTTTCCAAACATGAGAGCATTCCATCTCTCTTAGTTGAATCTACCAAGCAGGTAAAATCCAGTGTGAATCTGGATTCAGGCCTGTGGTTGTTTAAATTTTGACTTTGGTACAGAATGGTAAGTGTATGGCCCTTCCTTTAATTTGTTTCTGTATGTACAGAACACTGAAACACATAACAATGCAACCTTTGAATCAATTTCAAGGTGATTTTCTACAACCATGCATTTAGGAACTATTGTCTTCAAAATATTAGAACTTGTTATTTGTAATTATCATGATTCATATTAGACTCATGACCGTAATGCCATTTCGGTAGCGAGTGGCATTACTTGCTTGGCTAAACACCAAATCTGTGTCTGAACGTGAGTTTGACATGTATCCTCTTAAACCACACAGCATGGTGCTACTGGCAATTTTCTTAAATAGATTAAAGTTACCTTACTCATATTATCAAGATATTTGTGTTTACAAAATAATATTCTTCTCATGGAACACATTATATGGATTGCAAACTCACAATCCCCTCTCCCCTCCAAAATCTTTCCTGAACATGCCAAACATTTTCCATGACCTTCAGGAAACTTGCTAGCTGTGTTTCTTTCTTACTCCATTTTTGTTTTGTACTCCATCATTACTAACTTAGTCTAGTAAACCCTTTCTGTAACAGCCGCATCTCTAATCGCCACACGCAGACCCTTGGTCTTGGTCTCTAAGTGCCTAAAGGAAGGGAACCTTGTCTTCTTCCAACAGCAGGGAGTGTCTGGAATGCTGTCAGCTACCAGCCCAGAGATACTGGTCTATAATTGCGTGTAAGGAGAAAGTCCAGTCACATTGCAGTATGCACAGAACAGCTGGGCTGTGTCTCAGCAGCACAGGGTTGTGTGGTTATCACACTTTTGTGTGCAGTGTTGAACCGCTGGAAGAAAACATTCCAGGAAAGCAAAACCTATCTTTGCCTGCTGATATTTGGATAATCCTCCATCCAGAGTTGGATACGTTCAGACAAGAAGCATCAAGCAGCTGCCTAGGAAATAGTATTCCATCCAGTGGAGAGAGCCTAACAAAAAGGAAGTGCTTGGAAAAATTGAAGCTGGTTGTCCCTCTTGCTTATTCATTACAGATAGGTCAGCAGGTACACTCATATGACACACACAAAGGGCCAGACTTCTTGCTAGCCGCTTAAAAATTAAATGGAGAGAAATCAGGGTGAAAAGTAATTCTTTCTATCTCCGTGCAAGAGTCAGACACAGTGGCTATTCCCTTACGGCTTTGAAGGAAATGTTTCAACAGTGGCTGGAAAACCCCCCGCTGCTCTGTATCATACCTGTTTTCTGTATCTTGCTGAAAGTCAGCAGCAATGAAGATTACCTGTGGACAGTCAGCATGGGCCTGGCGCACGCTTCCATGAGATCCTAAGGGTTATGACCTATCCTGAAGGGAACGCTTTGGCCATAACCTAACACTTCGCCTTGTGAGATCGCTGTATATCCATTAGGCAAGTCAAACCCTGACTGCGGGGCTGCTTCTAGCAGACAATGTAGTCGCAGACAACAGCCTGTGAGCCTTCAGCTAACAACAGTAACCTCTCTGGTTAGTGGTGGGAGGAAAGGAGGATGGAGTTATCCTCTGTACTGCATTTGCAAGGTAAATACCAAAAAAAAAAAAAAAANGTCTACACCTCTTCTGCACTGCGCTCCCTTGCAGTCACTGGACTTCCCCCAGTGTGGGATTTTGTCTCCAAGGCACAGTCACACTTTGCCAGCTAGGAAATGCGGGGATAAATTAATGTTAACCCTGTCAGGTTGCACAAATCAAATAATCATCAGAATAATACAGTGTGCTACACTAACAAAGAAAACTAGAATAGAAAATGCAAATACATCACGTGGCCTGCATTGATCCTGTAATTCCCTGTACTGCAAGCCTGCTTGTTCCTCTGAACCCAATCTGCTCTCCCTACTGCCCCAACATCACAAAAAACTGGCTTTTAGAGAGGCTCCAGTCTGAAGCAGAGCAGACCCCCGGAAGCAGAGCAGGGCTGCGGTGGCAGTGGTTCCTTCTGGTGTAGGGGAGGGAAGAGATCAGCTCTTGTGGGCTGACTCGACATGGTGAACTGTAAACATAAATTTTTCTGTACTTGTTTCCTTTCCCTTTACCTGCTCTGTCTATTCAGACAGTGAGATCCTTGGATCAGGGAATTTCGGGTTTTATATTTATTTATTCTGCTAAGCAGTATATGCTACGTAGGCAGCTGCTGCATCCAGGCATGAAGACTATTGTAAATCAATTAAAAATACAAGTTCATTATAAAATACACCGGCTGTGCAAAGCATTAAAGTACTATATGCTAACGCAAATCAGACAATTCTAGGACAGAATCATGATTTTACCTGTAAATTCATCCAAAAAGCCTGACAGCATGAGCTGTGGGGGTGTTGCGTCACAATTTATACTTGTGGTTTCTAAAAAGAAAAGGAAAAGTCATGTACAAAGAACACAGAGGGACTATTTCCAGAAATAGTACAAGGCAAAAAAGCTTATGCTATATAAAACTAGGTGCACACACTGGTTCAAATTAAGCTGAAAGACATTTATCATGGTGGCACCCTGACATAATTTTTCAAGGTTTAAAAGAAAACATTACATGGAGTAGGTAAACATTGGTTTCTAAGACTAAATCTATCCTCGCCCCAAAAAATTCTATGATGAAGGACCTCACAACTTAAAAAGCAACTATCAAAAAAAGATGTGAGAAAATGTCTAGCTACAGAATTCTCCCTTCCTTTGTACCCTGGCCAGACTGAAACTTGGGCTTTATCGCCTGACAATAATGAATCACTGATCATTAATTTCCTGCTGAAACATTTGTGGAAATCATAACCGAAACTACTTTTGTACTCTGGCCTTGCAAATGTTTCCTACTCCCCAGAAAAGCGTAAACACAAAGCTATTCACCAATGACATGTTAGCAAGAATCCAGAAGATTAGGGTAAGGGCACTTTGATGGATTTATCTGAAATTTATTCTCCTTAAAATTTTATAGCAATTGGCACTTTTGAAGTATGCTTTTTTACTGTGAAGGGGCTTTCATAAGTCATTTATTGTACCTCAGTGACCTCTCTATATATTTTCTCTGTATGATAGAAAGCAACAGACTTCTATCCTAGATCTGCAAACTATACAGGCAGAAATCCACCAGATTTTTTCCTCCTTCCCTGACCAGAATTACTTAGCAAAGCTGCCACAGTGCAATCTATGCTCTTATGGGTACCTGTGCAACTTTTGTAGTCTTATGTGGGTTTGCACTGGTGCTAAGAGTGTCCCCACTCTTCTCCTCGCCATCCTTACCATATATTCAACGTGACAGTTGGTAAAAGGAGTAGTGGGCTATTTTTGCCTGGCTAGGCAGATACCTTCATATTTGCAGCACTCCATAGG
The DNA here is from genome assembly GCA_003993805.1 of Himantopus leucocephalus. Lineage (NCBI taxonomy): Eukaryota > Metazoa > Chordata > Aves > Charadriiformes > Recurvirostridae > Himantopus > Himantopus leucocephalus. The sequence goes on from RSEF01000003.1 coordinate 374,962, forward strand.
ATCTCATTTATAAGTAAGTAGTGGATAGATTTCTATACAGGTGACTAAACAAAACCCTAGAGAATACTTCTACAGTCAGCAGCTGCTGGTTATGAGTCTAATTCGCTGCCTCCATCTCCGAGTATTCAAAAGCCTACTTTGGAAAGCAGGACTCTGGACTACTGAAAAAGATCAAAAAACTGTAAGCCTGGAAGCAGATGGAATGTTATGTCACAGTTGAATAAAGGAAATTCAATAATTAAGTAAAAAGTCTTGTTGCTTTTTCCCCCCAAAGAAAAAATTTCCCTCAACTATTCCTGGCTATCCTCTGGACCTATCAGAAACAAAAGATTTTCACTGTTGTCAGGATTCTCTAGGAAGGCTGAAGGACCAAAATTACATTAAGACCTCAAGTTTAGGCATGCAGACACTGTTTCTACTCCCAGATTCAGCTAATGGATGGCAGATTTTTCACTTTCTGGAAGCCCTCTCCTCAACACACCAAAGAGAACTTTTAATGGGGTCCTTACCACTACAACGAATACCACATGTAAAAATAGTAACTACTCCAATCTAATTTAGCAGAACAGCAGCAGCAATGAATTCAACTGATCCTAACTTCAAAAACATACATCCTCAGACTCAGCTTCAGCCTAGATATTTTATTGAATGTCCGCTGCAGATGTAAAATAACCAAACCCGAAAAAGCTCAGAGAACTTATAAAAACCCACTTGTACGTACAAGAGCAATGATTTTCTGCTTGTGATCACTGAGCCCCCGAAAGCCCACAGACCACTTCCAAGGGTACCAAGAAGATGGCTTGTTTAGATGTTGCTATTTTATCAGTCAATAGATCAATGTATTTTAAACTTCTAGGATTGTGGTTTAAATGAATTTAATAAATGTGATTTTATTTAATTTCAATAAAAGCAGTAACAGACTCACAAGCATTTAAAAAAAATAACACTACTTACTTTGTGCATCAAGACAGATGAACATAAGCCAAGCGATCAAGGCAAAAACCAGAGATCTAGAAAGTGCCATGAGCACTGCAGAAAAAAGTATCCTTCCGAAGGCAAAAACAGAGGGTTGCTTCTCATCTATGATATTTGTAAAGAATCAGTCCATTTGCGATATCATAAGTTAGTTGTTGTCTTGGCAAATGCTTCAGTGAGAACAAGGCAAAAGACTGGAATAAGCCTGAGAGCAATCCACGAACTATATAACATGCTTATCATTTTCAGCTTGTGTTGACCAAAGTCCCTTTTGGGCAATAAAAATAAACCAATGAGGAAATATCACTTTTTGTGTTTCAGCACAAAGTCTATTTTTATTTTAATATTCAATAGATAAGTAAATTAGCAAGATGCCCTGACCAATATGAGAGAAACCTACATATTCCCTGGGAAAGAAAAGTAAATAGGGTGTCAAAAGGCAAAAGGAACAGCATTGCCCCTTTCGACCTCATAACAATGGCAGAGTATCTTCTCATAACTCTGTTCCAAAGGAATAAGTGCAGAATTTCTGTTGCAAAAACAGTAGTTACTATTTGATGCAACGAAAGCAGACACCTCTGAAGCGTGCCTGGTATTTTACAGATAGTATACACTGAAAACAGGTTTAGCAGGCAGTTAAAACATTTTACTTCAATGAATTTTCCTGCAAAAAGCAAAAAAAAAAAACAACACAAAACTAAAAGCTTGAAGAGAACTTTCAAAGGCTAGAAATGACACAGCTAATCATGCAGTTTGTTTCAATCGTTTGGAGGTAAATGTACCTTTAATTCAAAGGAGCGACTGATGACGCAGTAAAGAAACTGCTGCCAGACCAAGGTTTTTTCATGTTTGTGCTAGCATGTTTTGTCACCATGGATACAAAAGTAATTACTACAGTTTGAATGAAAATACAAAACGTAATAAAATTGCACGTAATAACTAAAAATAAAATTATCGTTGTGCTTTCCTAGGCTTAAATAATTGAAATGGAAATGTGGGAGAAATTCAAGCAGAAACGATTAAAAAATATTAAAAGAAGCTCAATCATAGGCACCATCTCTTTTGAACAAAGGCCACATCCAGCCATGATTATGCATTCAGTGGCACTATTACTAGAGCCAATCTCAGGCAGTCATTTTTCCTCCCCTGCCTGATTGTTCCCTGTGTCCATGATCACCAGGCCTTAGCAAGGTTATGTAGCAAAATACAGAAGATCGATCTGTGCACAAAATACCTCCTGGAAAGGAGAAAAAGGAAGTTTCTTGACCTCGTTCACTGAACAGCATCACGTACCTTTGTGCTATCATAGCCAGGCCAGAGGCTACATAAGCTGATATTTTTACCAAAAAATTTCTCAACCAATCCTCTTGACCACTGAAAACATTTATATGCTGGAATCTTAATCCACTAAAGAAGATCTACTTTTGGATATTCCAAATCACAGTGAAGGCAAGGCAGCTTCAACGTTTTCTGGGACCTCTGTTAGCAAGAGGCATCCCAGAGAGCTGGAAGCTCAGTGATGAGAAGTGTCATGAGACTTTAGATGATAAAACCCCAGAAAGATCTCCCTCATTATCTAGAGGGAGGTAGCCTAGAAGCTGAAAGAGGTAGGCTGTTAGTGTACACAAACCCAGTGCAAAACCAAATGTAAGTTAAAGGTCACCTCCAGGTAGGTGTAGAATGAAAACTCCTGCTCAGATGCAGCACAACACTGTTATCCACTCTTTATGAGCTGCAACAGCTGTGTAGCTGGGAGGGTCCTCATCCAAGGCTGCCATGCAGGATCATTCCTTCCTGCTTGGTTGTTTTTTCTCAGGGATCAGCACTCCAAGCCCAGACAAAGAGAAGCATCATGACAGTTCTCAGCCATTGTCACATATGTCCCATAATGGAATCAGGCCCAAAACAAAGTTCAGATGAAATTAATTTGTTTTCTACTCTTAGCACACAGAGAGAGAGGAGGACAGAGACATGCATTTAAGGTGGGATGATCTGTAACACCAAATAAGCTATAGAACAGGCAAGAGTACAAGCCACTAAGGGTGGTGTGCCGGAAGCAGTAATTTTTCCAAATGCCATTGGACACCATTAAGCAGAATATATCAGCCCATCATCCAGCTATGTCACTGAGGACAGCGTTGCTTGCTGAGCATGCAGGGCACAACAATGGAAAACAGCAGGACACACACTTCTCCCAAACCAGACTGACAAGCGACAGGCATCTACTACGGGCTGTGTGAGTGCACAGCCCTCCCCACGCTGAGGATTCTGCCCACTTTCAACAGCAGCAGGACCTGTCAAATTAGTATCCAAAGCCCTTGCGAGTCCCAAAGTAGAGGAGCTCATGCAGTCCTGTGCAACAACACTGTGTCAGTTGCTGTAGCCTTCGGACTGGCTGATGGTTTCATCAACCTCCACCAGCATGATGCTCAAAGACAGGATGAGACAGTAACCTCAGGGACACAGCCATTCTGTGCTGTCACTTGGCCTCAAGCCTGGCAAAGCCTTTGGCTGGTTTTATTTATAAATATAGCCAAAAGGGGATTGAGCAGTAAATCTGTTCCTCTAGTAAGAGAAATTTAACATGAGCGCAGTCATCTTTACTTGCTAATTATTAAGAAATACAGAAAAAATTCAGAACACAGAGGTACAGTTCATACAGATTAGATTTCACTAAGAACAGCTGCAGGAGGAATGTCTTCAGTATATGTTTATGTATACGGCTCTCTTGGACATCAATGATAAATTAAGGTTTTATATTTGCCTAGAGTGGAGAGAGACGTGTCTAAATGGGAGCAGGGACCTTTCTATAACAGCTCGAGCAAACATCTGATGCACATGAGCAGTTTCCCAACACAATACAGTATGTCTGTACACTCAACAAGAACAGGAAACCATTTTTAAAAAAAAAAAAATAAAAAAAAATCAGTTCCCTTCTGGCAAAGAGAAGTGTCTTCTCAGTCACATCAAATATGCCCATGCTATCCATAGTTCTGTGTTTACAGACTGGGGCAACCATATGTCCACATTTCTCCTAACACATTGTCTTTTTCTCTTGGAGACATTACTGTGGCTGAATTTAAATTTCTGGCTCTTTCTCCAAGATTTCTGGACATCAAGCAAACAGACACAGCTTCACAGTGCAGCAAGTTACTTTAAACACACACGAGACAGTAGGACATACACTAGTAGTCTTCCCAGTATATCAACTGCACACATACAGAACATCCGTATAGCAGTTTCTAGAAACAGAATCATGGAAACTAATCCTATTCCTAGATTTAACAGTCTGTTTAAATGGTGTGATCAGCACTGTGGCACTGGAAGGCAAAGTTGAACATGTTTTTAACATAGCTTAGTTTGACATTTTTGCATACTTGGGTCATTTGTAGGGCAGCTCACTCATGAACTTTTAATCCAGCGTCAAAACTCAATGCAGGCAAAAATTCTTTTCGCGTAGATTTGGAGTAGCTCCGCAATCAATCATATTCTGTTCTTGACAGATAAAAAGCCTGTACCATGATGCTGCAATTTAATCACAAATACACATGCATGACTAAGACCATCAAACAACATTTACGCAGTTACTTAGTCCTTACAGGTATCTATAAAAAACTCACACACTTCTTAAATCAATAACATTTATTTCCATTAAACCAAGACAAATTTTCAAAATTAATACAAGATAAAAATTCCAGGTGGTTGGCAAGGGGAAAAAAGATAGACTGCATACCATGTATGTTATTTTTATATGCTCAAAAAGATTTTTGAATAAAACAATACTGGCACGTAGAACTGGCACTTTCCCACAGAACAAAACCAGTGCAATTTTCCCTTCTCTTCTAGTCAGTAGCTCTATGAAAACTAAACACACATACATGCAGCCTGCAACTTTCATAGCAAAGTTTACCATGGGAATTTGGAACAACCCTCTATCAGAAGTCACAAAATTGTAGCAAAACACTTATTCTACTGCATTTTCGTCCATGGTGGATTTTATAATACTTCCTCTTTCAACAAACAACAATCAGTCTTCCAATGTTTACTGTAAGTGCCTAAAACTAAATTACTACTTGCAAATGGGCCTGAGGCAATAAAGCCTTATTTATTTGGTACAGATTAAAGCATGCCTGCAAAGTTACCACTGCTGCCCAAAATCAAAGCCATTAAAATCCACAGTTTTGCCTGTTGGTTTCACTGGGCTCCAAATTTGCTATAGCATTAGACAAAACACACAATAAGGAACATTCATTTTTAATTGTTTCAATAAAAATCTTCCACCTTGAAAGCAGTATTTTCAAGTATTGCTATCCTAGTCTTCTAATGCCTATTGAAAATCCTCAAGAAACAAGACAAACAAAAAAGCTTGAATGGAGAGAAGAGTGCATTTAAACAACAATCTCCTCCTTACCCCACCCTCCCTCCCACCCAGGATCTTGCTGACTTAATTCCAAACTCACAATTTATTGTACAGCCGCGGTCTGGAATAAGCTTTCCCTGAGCGCTCTTTCTACCTGTTTGAAAAAGTCAGAATATGTTTACTTGAATTCAGCCATTATTATTGCCATTATTGCCATTTCCTTTGCTAATATGCGACATATTTTCTAGGCAAGTTATTTCATTTTGGTAGCCCTAGATTTTACATGTAGACAAACTTGTATTCTATTGCTCCAAATACAGAACTTGAAAGTGCATCTGACTTCTAAACAGTATTATTCAGGCAGGTTTCAGAAAGTAACTAGACCCAAAAGATCTATATACACAAATCTTCATAATGATTCACCTTGATTGACAGATACAGAGTTAATAGCATATCTGCTCAGAAATTCAGTGGCACAGCATCATTAAGAGATAGAACGGCTTTGCATCCTAAGGTCTGGATATTAGAAGGGGACAAAACACTATATTGTGCAAGAGGAGTCAGATATGGAATGGGAATGAGTATTAATTTCACATACAAGTAAAGTAAGCCTTTCACGTGCAAGATGCAATACTGCATCATCATGGCATTTATATAATCTTTGGAGGTCTAGTCTTTACCTGCTACCCACCTTCACACCAATGGGAGTTATGCGATATACAGAAGGAAGCCTCAGAACTGCATTAAAATTTTGCTTAAAGTAGTCTAAGTAACAGGTATTGTCACGGACTTTAAATGCAAATCCCCAGAGGACTGACCTAAAATGTACCATCAAATACTACATAATATAAATACTCTAGGCGACTTGTGTTAACACTGCTGACTTTATTCAGAATTCAGTAGTCTTGCTTTTTCCTTTTCAGTATTTCTAGCATACTAAAAGGCATATTTATGTCTTCCCCCATAAATAAAGTTAGTCTGATAATTTAACTTTGTAGATTTATAAAATATTTTCTATGCAACTTAACACAATAGCCTAAAAAAAGCAATTAAATTTAAGAAATAGTATATTTACAGTTAAAATAAGTACAGACCTTATTGGATTTGCATTCGTTTATCGCACAAAATAATTTACAAGGCTTAAAGTAATAAATAAGTCAACCGGAAAGCTTTCAGAGATGTGCATTCTCCATATGTCAGAGTGCAGTAGAGTTTCAGGAAGCAGTAATATATTCTGGCTAAAGGTTTTTCATGAGTCCTTATGTTGGACGGCCTTGACCAAAACGGGATTTTGACCTGGATTAAGAACACGTAAGAAACATATGTACATTATTACTGTTAGAGTTTTAAATTATTGTCCAGTCACCTCTCTAGTACAGTATTTGTTTGAAATTACTTTCATGTTAAAGCATCTTCTGAGAGAAGGAAAGGGAAAAAAACCCCATCTCTCTCAAAATCTATTACTGGGAAAGTCGCCTTTCTGCCAGGATATCTGTACCCACAATCAACATATTCGTACACAGGTACACAGCTAAAAGAACTGTGATGTCAAATATCTTCTTTTGAAATCACTAATTCTACAGAAAGCAAGCCACATGCATTTTTTTGACAGAAATAAGACCTGTGAGAAATTCCTCTGACAACATATTTGAAGCTTCCAGCCCATCCCTTAAAAGTTTGCCAGCAACTCCACTATAAGCTTCAGCTCAAGGGGCTCACCTGCTGGCCAAATTATGACTAGTTCTACGCTTTACAACTGCACACAGTGTCCCAGCTTCTCGGTTCATTTTTGGTTTATCCATTTAAGGCACAGGCAACCAATATGCAGTTATGTAGGTTTTTGGTGTGTGGGGGGTTTTTGGTTTTGTTTCTGGAAGGAGGCCAAAGAATAGGCTAAGGAATCTGGGCTAACACTCTTCCAGTTATCCATAATTTCACATAAAATTATATTGGAACAGCAGCTGACCCTCCAACACAGTAGCTATAAAGCAGTTCTTCCAGCATGAGAACAAGAGTTTCATTCTCTTAGCTCTAGTTTAATTTGACAAAAGAAGCTTTCACATCATATACGGTTAACCTGCTGGAAGGGATGCAGACACAAAGAAGCATATGAAATGAGGCATGTTTTTCTTTAAACAACACCCACCCATCCTCGAAATCCACATTCTGCTTTTTCCTTTTATTTTAATATCTTACCTGGCATTCTTCTCAGCGTTGTTTTGTCGTGCACTGACCTGTGCCGCAGCCTTTATCTGAGCTTCAAGTCTAGAATAAATGCCTCCTGCATACTGTAATTCAGGAAAAAAAAAAAAAGACATGATTCCAATTTAATCAGTGACTTTTCATAAAAATCACTAATATTCAGCAAAACCTATAGCATATTTTGTTTAATTACCACAACCCACTACTGAAACCTTTTAACCCCATCCTATTTTCCATGCCAAGTTTTTAAAGGCTGCAAACGAAGTATTATTTTAAACTATTTCCCCCCAAAAATCATGCTTGTAACAAAAAGAAGATTGATAAAATTCAGTTCTTTAGCTTAAGTATTGAATAGATGGTATTTCCATCTGCGTTACATATTTTTGTTACCAAGGCTCATTTGGTAAATGCTACATTGTGACAGGACCAATCTTACTTCTTTGCCGTCTTTTGACTTGATTCGATCAAGGTCTCCCAGTCTCATTTTTATTAAGTGCCCTGTAATCTCAGACATTCTTCTCTGATCTGCCAGAAATAAGAAAGAATATTTACAACAGATATTTTCCTTGTTTCTGAATACAGGAGAAGAATTAGGTGCACACTTTAGTGATATTCTATTTGTAAAAGTAGCGTTCTTTTCAGCTCATACAAAAGTCTTGAACAATCGAGATCCTAGATCCTCATGCGTAATGTAGATTCAGCAGCATTTTTGGCAGATACCAGAATCAGTCTGAGGCATTACACGGAGATCAAATTCTATGTGAATGGTTTTGAGGCAGAGGTTTTCAAAACAGCAAAAATGCACAAGAATCTCAGGAGAGATTAAAAAAGGTGGAACAAAGGAATATAATTCTGAGTATTTTTAGCCAGCAAGACTGGGAAAGAGAAGTGAACATTTATCTCTCTTTATCTACACAGACATGCAGGAAAAGTTATTTGCATACTTATGTAGCCATCAGATGACACAACTATGATCTCTGTAGGTTATGTGCTGACATTCCAAATAAAGAACATAAACCACTCTAACATACACATATAATCATGCACTTTTTCTTTTTCTCCAGCAAACTTGGAACGCCTCTCCAATATTTTTCCCAGCCAGTAGGCCCAATGCTGCCCATTTATTTTTCAATCTGCGTGCAAGACTACAATGTATAGTTTTATACGGTGGATTTCCTTTCCATTTTCTTACCGCAAACATTTTTTCTCTCCCATAGAATAGATGAGATTGCTAATAAACGCCAATCAAATTCTGCAGTAACATTTTCAGAAGGAGTTCCTAGCTGTATAAATATTTTTGTACAGTTTGGAAGAGTCTGAGATTGCACTGTGGTTTGGATACAGCTGATTACTAATGATTAGCCTGGTTGAAACCTGTTCTCTTCTAAGTAAGAAGCAACTATATAAAAAAAAAACCAAACCACACCCAAAAAACCATTGCTATTTCTGAGACTGAATTCAACCTAAAGGTTTCTAAGTAGCTATAGTTTAAGCAAGTTAGCCGTTTCTCATATGAAAGAATAATTTTCTTTGCATAATATTAACTTTATGAAAGCTAAACTCATGCAAGAACGGACCATCTTCTCTTTGAGCATCTTGGTTGAATCTTAATGACCTGGAGGCATCCCATTTGTTCTGCTGCATACTCACACTGGTTAGAAAAGAAAGATGCACACAATGTTATCAGTAACAGTTTACAAAAGGGATATACTTGACTATGTTCTCAAGGACTTTGAAAATTACTTACATGAATGGAGATGCATCCCGGGAACTTGACTATCAAAGAAAGAAAAACACATTTAAGTATGTTTTAAGATCAAGTCCAAAACTTAAGAGAACTCCTCGTTATTCAATCCAACCAGAGAGACTGGTTTCACAGCTTTGATTTTACCTTGTCAGATGGCTTCTCCTTTTTCTGAACACTAGGTGAAGAAACCACTTTCTTTGGGTGCTTGTAGGATTTCTTTAGTTTCTCCTTTCTCCCTGCTGATTGAAGAAACATTTACTCATACCATCACAGATACCTGGATTTTCTCAGCTACAAAAGAATTTTTCCCCTCTATTCCTTTAAAAACAGAGTAAATAAACAGGCTATTTTCCCTTTGTTAGTGCTGCAGGCATGCTAATACACACAGATTGCTCAAACACTTTTCTATAAGAAGTGTACAAGAACTCAAGTACACATTTAAAATACAGAGTGGTTACACATAACTGCACAACTCTTCTGTTGTAAAATTAAAAGCAAGTGCACATACAAGCTATGTCTTTGACCGTATTAATTCAATCAATGAGTTCTGTGTGAATATCAGACCAAACAATTTTAAAGTCAAACTATAAAAATTTTCTTTCAATTTTTTTTTTTTTTTTTAAACTGGTACACTCCAATCCCTTTTGGTCAAGGCAAAAACAACAAAAGAACTGCCTCTGTTCAAATGACTCATTGCTAGGGTGAAAAGGAGAAGCTGATTTTTAGCTTTGCATGTTCCTAAACCCCTTATATTTGAAAAAAAAGATACCCAAACAAAAAAAAAAAACCACTCACAAAAATCCTTTTAGATCATATAGAGCTTATCTTCAATGCAGACACAACTCTAGCCCCATTCACTAGTCATTCCACTACGTAACCAGAAGAATATTTTTGCCTGTGATTTTTGATGGCACTGAGCAATGGGGTAATTTGTATCTACACAAAGAAAAACTAGAAATAAAATTTAAGTTCTTTTTTAAAATGCCTAATGTTTAAAATTTGCTTACAGAAGAATTCTGCTGCCTTGAATATCTATCTCTAAATTCCAGAGAGGATGACTATAGAGACTTGTACTACCTGGTTTCCTGCATACTTCTTCTTCATCCCCAACTTCATCCTCAGTGACCTCTGAGCCAGTGGTATACTCCTCCTCTTCAGATAACAATGACTGCTGTTTCTAATCAAGAGGAGGAGAGTGTCACAGATTATAAGTGAGGCTTGATTCCTATTAAATGATACATTAAATCTGTCCTGAAGGAATTGTCTTCAAACCTACATCCATATTTTAGTGACACAGTTGTGCACAGTTAGGTCCAAGAACATGATTCTCAAATATAGGAAAAGTAATTTCAAATCTTTGCTTAGAACGTATTGATAAATATTTTTATTTATAATCATCAATATTTATATTCTTTTAAGTGGTCAAACATTGTACGAGGTTGCCCAGAGAGACTGTAGAAACTCCATCGTCAGAGATATTCAAGATTTGACTGGACATGACCCTGAGCAAAGTGGCATAGCTTTGAAGTTGAATCTAACATTGAAGTTGGCCCTGCTTTCAGAGTGGGAGGAAATACATAAGACGACCACCAGAGATCCCTTCCAACCTGCATTATTGTACCATTCAGCGTTTAATATTCAATGTATTGCTGGCTATATTATTTTTCTAATTAATAAGAAAATTTATGTTATGGTAGCAATTGTCAGAGCTAGCCATATAATCATAGAATACAGGAAACTACAAGTTTACGGATGGTTCTGTTGAGGCTTGCTGCATCTTGCAAACTGCCCGAAATTGCTGAGATACTCAGTAATTAAATACCACAAAGCATGCATATAGCAGCGCACTACAAATACACATAGATTACATACACCAAAGCTATCTGAATTAATAATTTATTGCCAGTAGGTCTGGAATATCTGGTTGGCTTTTTTTTTTTGTGAACTTGCCATAACACCTAAAAGTTTTTTTCCTTTTATCTCTTGTACATCATAATAAACTATGGGCTTCAATATTGCAACGGATGGGGTCACAGTAAATAGTTCCTAACTGATCAGCGCAAAATCATGAAAATATTAAGGAATGTGATGTTTACATTGTTTGAGTATACACATACGTCTTTTAAAGTAAGTGATAGTGACTGCCTAGTAATGAATGAGAAATGATGAGGCTTAACACAGACTGCAAGCTCAGAAAGTTTAGGAAACATGTTTTTGCAAGAAGAACAGTCTCACTATACGGCACTAGGAACATCAGACCGCAACACAAATCCTCAAGAGTGACAGAGGTAAACTTCCGCTCTCTAGCATTTACATACAAAAATAGTAAATCATGTGACATCCTACGCTACTGGAAGAATGACTCCCGATCCTCTGCATTTGCCTAGGCCCTCAACTCTGACAAAAGCTTTTTGCGATGAAGCAGCAGCATAAAGAAGACATGAGGCATCTCAGACAAGCCATCAAAGAGACAGACATTCAAAAACTCCGATTTTGACGGTTTACATCTCTGTCAGCCTAATGAACTATTAAGAACTGACACGTGCAGTGCTGGTCTACTGTTTATTGTCATTGATAAAAACATTTAAAAAGAATCCTTAATTTTTATTCAGGCCAAAGTACCACTTCACACATGCTTTATATTTTCTTATAAAAATTGTTGCTGTACTGCAACCTCCAAATTAAAGCAAAATTAAGACAATTCGTTTTCTGCCAAATTAATTAGAAAATAAGCCAAAAATCCAAGCTCTGCCAGTGCAGAAGAGCAAATATTAAATATTATGAACAAAATATTTTACTAACCAGCTGTAAAGTCCAGTTCTTCAGAGAAAGAAACTGTAGTAAGAGAGAGCGAGAGAGAGAAAGGCATGTAAGTTAAAGAACTAATAATAATTAGAATTTTTAAAAATATGAGTCGAATTCTAAAAATAGGAGTGCTATGCTGGAGTACAGCAATCTACACTGGTAACTCCTAGAAGGCCTACTCCCATCTTTAACTAAAAATTTTGGTGGAACGACTAACTTCAAACAGATTGTGAACCACTGACCAATTAAATGCAGCAAATTCAGACTCATGTTTTAATGTGCCTAACCTTAGCACTAAAAACTATTTACATCTGAATTTAATTACAAAAGTACACCAGGAAGGGGGACCAGTTATGTACCAGATTGTTACAGAGTTTAAATTTAACAGCCTACTCCTATTATTTATCACAGGAGAGCTTCTGATACTCTGTTTGAAATTCTCATGGAATCAGCATCATTGTGCTACCGTTGGGATCGTTGAGTTACCAGAAGTTCCACAATTGGTGCAGAAATTCAAGAAAATCTTTGCACGAAAGCTCTCTTTAAACCAGAAGTAATATTATAAATAATCTCCTCAAACTTGCCTTAGAAAGGCAAGTTGACCTCTCTGTTGACCAGACATACACACAGTAACATACAATCATCATAGCTCTGGAAAGTAAAATCTTTCACATCTTGGCAGAAAAAAAAAAAAAACCAAAAAAACCAAAAAAAC
>RSEF01000003.1:387865-402811 GCA_003993805.1 Himantopus leucocephalus
AAAAAAAAAAAAAAACCAAACAAACCAAAAAAACCCCAAAACAACCAAACAAAAAAACAAACCCCAACCAAAACACAGCCCAAGTTACTGTTCTTCATTTATGGACTTGCAAAAGTCATGTGGAAGTACCCAGATACATCAGCAGACAAAACAAAGGCTGCAGTTATTTAAATATTTCTCATGTGATGTATTTTAAAGTACCACTGGATCCTTAAATATCAGCGGTTTAAGAATGGGGTGGAAAGCACAGACATAGGGAGAATTGCCTCTGATATACAGAAATATTTCCAGCAAACAGGGCAAAAGTTTTGCCTTTTCACCAATCAGATGTTTTGTACCTATGCTAGCCTAGGCTATCATGCAACGCTCAGTAGTGCACTTATTTCTCCAATGTATGGGTTTTGTTTTTATTAAGAGTTCTCTAATGAATTCTTCAAAGTACCCTTGTAAGAGTCCTTATTATCAGAAGAAAGGGGAAAAAAACCCCATTAGCACTCACAGCATTGATTTCTCCAGTTTTGGGACCCCACGGCGTATTTGGTTCCACAAGCACATCACATTCAATGCCTTTTTCATCGCAGAGCCCAATACCAGAATCACTTAAAGAGAAAGACGTGAAACAAAAATAAGTTTAGAATCAGTCTCTCTTCACGTATCGTGTATCAAGAGAGAAGACAGACCTCCAAATCAGCCACATAGTATTTTGATAACAATCCATTAAAATATGAATATAGGAGTGAATGCTTATGGAGGATGATTGACAATGCCTGCTGGAAATGTAAAAGGAAAAAGTACTTGTTCTTCTCTTCCCAATTTCCCACTAAACAATCAAAAATAAGTTATCTTTAAAAAGTCCTATGTCCGTTTTAGAATGGGAAAAAAAATGTCAAGTGTAATGTACAGACACGTTAAGTGTTGAAGGCTAAGTTATTTCAGTAATACAATAAAATGTTCTTACCTATTCTCATCCTTAGTGAAAGGAACAACAATAACATCTCTATGATGAAGCAGATCATTCAATATTTTAGTAGTTTGAGATGGCAAAGCTTCCCCATCTTCATTTCCTGAAGGTAAATCAACCATGTGATCCCTCACTTTGCAGCCCTGCGATACATATACACAAAAGACCAAATACTTGCGTTAATAGGAAGAACTGATTTCAGCAAGTACAATAACAAAAGTTTAACTTTTGAACTCTTATGTCCTAGCCTGCTTTGGGACGCTGCAACAATTTACAATCTTTATTTTGGAAGAGATCTATTTTCATAACACACTGTTGCCCCCCCGCCACGTGTTATGCTCTTTTAAAAGTGAGCTGGTATTGAAGTACCTTTGGGAGGGTCGTAGGATCAAATCGAAGTACTTTTTGGTTACAACAGGGATATACTCCTGTCCCAGTCGAGCCCAGAGCACTTGCTACACCTGGATAAAGAACTGGCTGCGAATGGTACTGGCAATGGGAGAATTCCGTACACAGGAAAGACTACATTAGAATAAAAAGAGAGATAATGAGAGGTAAGATTACCTATGGAAGTCAAAATTTTGCATTATAAAGAACATATATGAAGCTTTATTGCCATATATTTTCCAAACTGCTTTAATCGCTGCCTCACCCTGCAAAAGTCACCCACAACAAGCCACCTACAGACAAACAAGTGAAAGTGAAAATGTACTAACTTGGTTACATCTAGAGCAGGTCAACCAATTGACAGTCCCCCAAAGACGCCAGTAAACATCCCGCCAAGATTTCAATTCCTCATGAAGGCCAATTAAGTACTCATGGACTTCCCAGGTTCTGTCTCTGAAAAAGCAAAAGGTCAGGTTGCGCAGAGTCTTAACTCTGTTTTGATCCTGCCACCAGAAAGGTGAGGTGGAGAAGGAGCAGAACAACACATGCGCCACTGGTGAAAAGCCTACAGAAGAGTTCAGAACAGGAAGGATACAACGTGGGACAGGCATTATTAAATTCAGATCATGACAGAAGAGCCTATATTCTTTCACAACATCCTAAACTTACTAATAACAAAGAAGTACAGCTTGATTCATCTCACATGCCATATAATGCAAATTTATAACCTAAAATAAATATCAAGCCTTTTGGAATTCAGGAGAACCATAAAACAGAGGAAAACCCAGAGTCAAAGAAATCAAAATACACACATGCAAACAAGTTCAGTCATATTGCAGTTCTCTGTTGCTAAAGTAGTAAGTTGTGCAACAGAAGCAGAGTACTGCCATTCTATTTTATTTATTTTTGAAAGCCAACATAACATGTTTCTATGTAGCTGCAACGCAACAGAAATTACTCAGTTAAGACTTCAAGTTTGAAAATATAAGACCATGTCTTTTTGATGAATCTGAGACTTCTGGTCTTAAAAATACAGACTTTGCTCCTTCCTAGTGATTAGATGGCACGTGCCTCTTCAGAATTCAGAAGAGAACATGCCACCTGCACTGGTGCATGCTATCTTCAGAAAGAGCAGATTACTGTTTTCCCACAATTCTAAGCCCTGTCCTGAAACATTTTTTTATTATATATACACATCTAACCTAGACTAAGTGAGGAGTACTTCCAACAGGAAGTTAGTTCTACGCACCACTAGAGGACCAATAAAAATAAACCTATTTTTACATCATTAAAGATTGGCTTGTATTAGCTCCTAAGCCTGAATTCATTAGTGGCCAGCATCACTTCGCTTAAGGAATGGTAAATGGATTCTGTGTAGAAAAGCAGTCACAAGTACGACAAGGCAAATAATTAGAATCTAAATAATCCTCTGAGTAACTTTAAAACCCTGTACGTTTCTATGCTAGGAATTGCATAGCAGCTACATACAGTCAGCTTAAGTGAAGTAATACAATTAATGAATTTTACGTGGCTAATCACCAATGATCCTAATAGGCCAGGACAGGGTCGCAAGATTCTGTTCTATTTAGACTGTTAGGCAGAACTTGATCCACACCTTGGAATCACTCATGGCAGGTAACACTAAATACGTGTTACCTTGGGAACTGACACTGAATTGTGTTTTGGTTGTTCCGAACTGATCTGATGAGAAAGGTCTCCTGTTACTAATTTCCCACTATCTTCCTTAAAAGAAGCATGTGGGGAGGGAGGGAACTGCAGCTGATCACGCTCTGATCTTCATTAAGAGAATCCAGCTGCTCACAAACACGGATCAAACAGAATTGAATTAAACGTTTGTGACAAATGAATAAAGCTTACATAAAGAATAGGTCTTGGAAGCTCCTCTGACAAATACTGTAGAACAGAAAAACAACTGGCAAAGTTTATATATAGTAGCCTTTAAGCAAGCCGAGCATTTGATTTGACAGCATGAAGTCAGTCTAGAAAACAATCTTTAGCATTTCTTTGCCGGCAGAGGTGGATCTATCACTCCGAAACAAACATTGCAGAAATGCAGCCTTTAATTTAATTTGTCATCAACTACACATATCTTAAAACTCTTAGATGAAATAATTAGCCATTTTCTATTTAAGGCAGTACAACCCAAAATAGCCCTTCCCAGTAACTGTGGCTCTAGTTTTTCCATTTCCATTCAGCAGCAGCACTGCTGAATGAATTTCAGAAGTACATCATTGTAATTGCCCCCATTTTTGGGTTTGGTTTTTTTGCTAGGTAATATAATAAGTTGAGATGTTTCATATCGCTCTTCAAATACCTGTGACTTCATTTTGTAATATATCTGATAATTCCTAAACATGTGGCAATTTTTAAAATCACCTAAAATCACACAGTTGAAGAAATATTTTTTATATATATATATATTTTTTCATTACCTTATATGAACATAGACAATATTCCCATATTGATCTATGTTGATTTTTCCTGGTACACAAGGAATTCTTCTTTCAGTTTCTTTAGTTAGCAGCTTTTTACATAAACAACACCTAGATTTAAAAAAAAATAAATAAAAAAAAAATTACTGGAGTAAAAGCAGGACTTTGAAACACAGGGGCTGTCTTTGCAGCTGTAGTGGTAATATAAGATGACCATACCTGTATAACGTTGCTGCATTTCCTCGAGAGTCTGGATTCAGGTACTCTGGATCAAACAGTCTCTCAATCTTCTTGCAGAAAAGTTTACTATTAATGACAGCAACACAGCTTACCCGTTAGAAAAAACTGAAAATTGTTTCATGTATCGCAAGACTAAGAATTACATTCTGATGATATGCAAAGTTGTGATATCTCTTTTAGAATCTAGTTTTTAATGTGATATTCCTTTAAAATAATCTGTTTTGATAACTGGTTCCTGACCTGCTCAGCTCTCATTTTTACAGAGATGTGAGGAAAGAGATTCCTTAATTTTTTTCCTCTATTATGTTCTTTGTTTCCCCAATATAAACTGCCAGCTTCCACCTTGACTACAAGACTTTCTATTAATGAATACTTTTACAAAATTACACTTAACTTTAATTGTGAAAGTTATGTCTTCATTCCTCACTGAGTCAAACACCTTCTTACTTTCACCTTGCTTGTCTGCCCTCCGGTAATTGGCTCTTGATACTGACTAAGCTGGAGTCTTTATGTATGAAACAGTATTCCATCAACACTATTCAGCCTTCCAGCCATCCTAAATTCTATGTCCAAACATCAGAGTTCACAGGATGCTGAACCCAAACCATTCCCTATGAATTAGGAGCATGTCATTGCATAAAAGGTTTCTTACCCTAATCCTGGCTCCCATGTGAGAATTCATGAATAGTTTGCCCGTGTCACACCCCTAGTATCGCCTTTCCTTTCACTCATTTCTATAGAAAGCTACTTCCTTTTGCTCATAATTTGAATATAAAATTGTGAAGTCACTTCATGATATTCTGTGTTAAAGGTACATCAAGGGAGGATATAAACTGTATATATAAAACTGCAAACCCCACAGTGTCTCAGCTGTTCTGAAAAATGATCCAAAAGCCTGACAACACTTCAGTAGTGTACTACAGGGCAAAAAAGTTACCTCTTAAATTTGTCCCTTTTGTCCTTCAACTCTTCCACTTCATTGTGCGTGAAGAGATCAGCAATGTGCGTGACAAGATTAGCATTGATACAATTCATGTTACATGGTGTGGCCACAATAGCATTCATATTTTTATGACAATAATGAATACACTTTTCTACCTAGGAAAAACAGAAACATCAAAAACAATGGTAAGGAATTCTAGACAAAGCTATCTCAACAGATATACTCATTGCTTCAAAATTACATATTTTTAAAACGTCTAGTGTTCTGGAAAACTATTTCAGTTCAACTTAAAAATAAAAAACAAGCCTCAGATTTATCTAAAGGAGACTCTGAATTAATGTGATTTTGGGTTAGTTCATGTTCTCCTCCAAAAGATTAACAGATCAGAATATAACTCCACAAATGTTTCATCTTCAACAAGTGGCACCTTCCAATCGTTTGTAAAGAGAGAATCATTGCACACATTATATGTAGTATTGCCACTTCAACAATTATGTTCACTGTGTATTTAATTGTGGGTCACCCCAATGACAGAACTTTAGACAAACATTTTAACAAACGAGTCAGCAGATATTACTTATACAGAGCTGGAGAACCAGATCATAAATTGCAGAAGCATCATTCATATAAAAAGGATATAAAACAAAGGTATTCATTGATTTAATAATCTTTTTTAATGAAACCTATCAGAAGCCAGATACTGATGTTACTTAGATCAGTCATCAGAAGGCAAATCCAAGATTTCACTATCACATTTATAAATAACCTAGTCTGTAAGTTTTCTTGCACTGAGATTCTGCAAATATTAATTACTGCACTGAATAAGAAAGGTGCTAAAATCTCCACATTTTCTCCTTGCATCATCTGTTTATGTAACAGCCAAAGCATAAAAAACAAGCTGTTAGACACCTGGTAATTGACTATGCCCTTATGGCAGAGAATCTATCTTTCTTAATACTTACTAATGAATCCATCTTCAAAAACTCAGAAGAAATAAGAATTGATATGACATTTGATGGTTCTAAAAGGCAACAAAAAGAAAGTTTTTTACATTAATTCTTCTGACAATTTCACACCACATCTCTCCCTCTGAATATTTAGTATCTGTTTAAAGTATTATTTTACCAATTAACCTGTCATTCCATCTTCCAATATGCTGAGCATTTCCCATCCTAAGAAACAAAGTTTTGATTTATCATTTAGGTGGCCAGAGCACAACTAAAACGAACTGCAATTTATAATAACTGGAAAAGGTAGCTTCATAGAGATACAATGACAAAACAATTACACAACAAGATCGACATCCATCTGTAGCCACCATACCCAGCTGAGAGTTTGCTTAACATAACCTTTGCACTGCAAGCTATAATTCTAATCTCTTGGTTTGTTTATATTTTTTAAAAATGGTAACCAAGGCTCATAAAAAGACTAAAAACTTGCCTTGAAACCATAAAGGCAAAAGTTCTTCTACCATTGTATCAGATTGCATTGAAATTTTAGAAAACATTGCTGTTGTACTGACAGGGAGCAGGGGGGAAACAAAAAAAACCCAACAATCATCAGTGTTTTAGAACTACCACTCTGTTCTTGTTAAGAAGAGGTCTGAAGAATTTTGATTAAAAACACCAGATCTCAAAACATATTAGACCTTTCTCACAGCTTCAACTATCAGGATGTTTCCTCAAAACCATCAATGTTGATAAATCGGAGACACCTGTTACACTGACCGGAGGATATCTGTTGCAACACCTTTTTAACAAATGACAAGCTTCAGTACAACAGTCAGAAACAAAGAGACTGGGCTGAACCGTATCAAAAGACATTAATCTCCCATTACTACAAAATATAATGAACCTACAACAGTGATCTACACGCTTTCTTTTACCTAAAGTGGGCATTTCGTTAGCTTCAGAATCTTTAGTGTTCCGTTTAACATATCTTATCAACCAGTCAAAGATGTGAACGTCACAGTGCACTGAAATGTCCACCTCTTCCCAGCGCTGGGCATCCACTGACAGATATTCAGCAAAGTATTTCATTTCTGAAATCAAAAGGTCTCGAGGACACACAAAATCTTCTTTGAGGTTTTTTGCTTCATCGCACACATGGATCACCATATTTGGCCTCAAAAAGAAAACATGTCACAAACCAAATTAGGACCATAAGCCAATTAGAACACCAAAATCGATCAACAAAGATGTCATCTCCAAATCTGGATCACACATTGTAACACTGATGTCACTAACAGGTTTTTACCAACAGGAAGAAAACAAATTGCAGTTATTAACTATTAATACAAACTATTAATAAAAAGTGTTGTCAGATAGCATCTTCAGATGAAGAACACAAATGCATATCCTATGACACATTATCACTGAGATTTAATTGTTAAGTTAAGGCACTAGAGAAAGAAAATGTCTAGCTCCAGTCCCCAGTTTTGTCTTGTTTGTTATGGAATACGACCTGAATTACAACGAGAACTTATTTGTTCTCCTTTTTTTAATTTTCTTGAAAAACTAGGCAGATATATATGCCTAAGTTACTGAGGCACCAAAGGCAGTAACAACATACAATAGCCACTTTCATCTGTGGAAATTAAAATCATTTCATTGTATATTAAAATGTTTATTTTTTAAGAAAAGGTCAAAGCTAGAGTCAGTAAATGCTGTCTCTACAGAAAGATGGCTGCGATTAGGTTTCAAACACATTTTTCTACATGTACCTGTATAGTATGGAAAACAGGGATGCGATAGTGTGAAAAACAATGACGTGCATGGCTATTTGAATTCGTAGTAAAATTTTTCATTTGCACTTTCCATTTACAGCTTTGTTTTCCCACTTTTACATAGGATACATCTATGTTCACAGAACATTTTTTTTTTTTTTAAATTAAAATGTTACTGAGCATCAACCTTGTTTCACTCCTTTTTAAAATCAGGTTACGTTTCCCATTTTCACCATAGCAATGATCAATCACTCTGTCACTACGGACAGATTTCTAAACAGGCTATCCCTATTGCACATAAGAAATTCTCAAACCAACCCCTAGTATTTCTGTAGCAATGTAAGGTTTCAAAATTCCTTACAACATTTATTAGGATGTTCCCAGCTGTTTTCTTTGTGACAGGAGAAAAGTAAGAGCAATTTAGACATCTTTCTGTCAGTTCTATAATCTCCTAGATAAAAAATACACAAAGATCTTCTTACCCCTGGCTTTCATCAGTGCTTTCTCCACCTTTATGCACAGGACCTTTCTCAGATTCTGAAGAACAATTCCTTGTGGAGGTTGTGCTGGGCCTTCCTTAAATGTAAGGAAAAGAGGCTGCATTAGAACAAAAATGCCTGACCTTTTGCTCTTCAGCATCTTGGAAACGCAACTGAAGTACAGCTCTCACGGTGGAGCAACGTTACGCAACTAGCAACAAATCTGTGCTACCATAAGGGCTACTAGATAATCCAAATTCCTGCTCTGAATGCCATGCACTGGAAAATCAGAGCAGCAGCATTGCTGGATTGCCCAGACACTTAGCTGCAAATCCAGACCAGTCCTGTCTCAATACAAAGCAATAAGATTCATGCAGAGTCTTCAGCATTTCCTTCTGGGAATGCAATCTACTCCTTTAGCGCTCCTTGTTTGCTGTGTGGGATGCAGGTCTTAAGACTGTCACATCAAAACTTCTGGTTTTGGGAAGCTTTGCTGCCAGGATATAACAACTTGAGACTAACTCCGCTTCTTATCCATAATTTCTGAGCGCTGGAAATAAGTTTCTTCCAAACAGATGCGCAGTCATCTCTTTCTTAAGATGTGTTTTTGCTAAGTTTCTCAAATGCATGGCTTAAAGCAGCAGACTATATAAAACAATGCTCAAAGAAAGAAGACCATGAAATCTGTCTAGTCCTAGAAGTACATCATCCAGCTTACTCCAGGAATAAAGGACAAATAGATTGTCTTCATGAATGCACTACACACAGTGGAACCTGGACACAAAACCCAGTGAAGCCCAGGAGGTCTAGTCACCAATTCCAGCGGGTTCTGGGTCAAGGGTTTAGACAACCCCAGCATTCAGACATTGATTAACTTTTCCGACTGCGACAAATGGATTGCTGCAATCTGAAACTTCAATCATCTTGCTTATAAGTCAGAAAGATCATTATCTTTTTTTAAATAATGGAAAGACACATATCTGTCTTCCACTGATGAAAACCCATCAGGTCGTGATTTTCCATGATTACTCCCTACGCTCAGATTTCTAGGAAAAGAGTTCCAGAAGCATCTTCCCCCTCTCGTGTAATGTAAGAGGCTGTACTCATCTGAAGAAGACTAAGAGAGACCTCTCCATCTTATGGCTAAAAAACTATATAAGACCGACACCAAAAATGATCTGGAAGCCCTACGCAGTTCAGAGCACAGCGATTATGCCCTTCAGGAAAGCAAAGTTCTCACACCAGAGGCAGAAGAAATGAAACTTTCTCCAAAGACACAGCCGAAGGCCTTGCACAGTTAAGCTTTAGTAAGGCCATAATAGAGGGAACACAGTTAATAAAAAGGGAATATTTACTAGACAGACCCTAGTAAATCTTGGAAAGGGCTGGGGTCAGCCACAGCCTTCATAACAGCCATTCCATTGCAGGCAGATGACCTGTGCTAGCATTAAAACCACCAAGGTGGGAGTCCTAGATTTTGAATGCAAGCTGCGAATTTTAAAGGAAGGTCCTATGGAAAAATGTGACGTGGAAGAGTTCTGTCTGCAAATATTAAGTTTATTTTGAACAGTTAAGTTACTTATTAAAGAAAAGGAAATAACGCTGACAAGAATATGCAACACAGACAAATTAACAGGAATGTCTGAACTTCACCATCCATTTCTTCCTATCTTTTTTTTACCTTCCCTCCAAAGCTTATAGATTGTTTGACTTCTGAAAGTTAGTAATAAATACTTTGAGCAAAAGGCTATCCTATATGCTTGTTTACTGCCATAATATCCATTCAGAGGGACTTAACGGCAGCTTGCTGTATAGTTAGCAAGTAATAAATGAGCTTTTATAACTCAGCCAAAACCAGAATCCAGCTAAAAATTAATTTGGTCCAATTGCATTTTCGTGCTGTTACTTGTGTCTACAAACAAATCCAAACAGGCCCAAAATTCTTGATCCTAACAATAAGCAGATGTGAATAAATCCGTTAGGAAGTAATTAATTAAACAAAAACCATTTATAAATAGGCTTTTCTCAATCCCCAATTCTGAAATGCACAAGTATCTCAAACATTAAGAAGATGAGTTCACCCAAGCCTGTGAAAAAAAGATTAATTATCCTAATTTCATATCAACGAATGACATACAAACAGCGAAAATGATCTAGCCAAAGTCGCAAAGAAAACGGAGAAAAATCTCAGGCTAGGATCTTCTAGTAGGAAACATTAGGATACTTAACTGCATCGATACTTATTACATGTATAACATTGTTAAAAAGAAAACACGCACTAATTGTCTAAAGAGTTCTGTAAGCAGAGTTAGCTTGTTAACTGCCTACTGGGAAGCTACTAATCTTGTAAGTAGCCACCTGCAAGTACAAGAAGCATTTATTCCACATCATGCATGCAACAAGTACATAATTGAAAGCTGACTGGAAGCATTTTCAGACTAGATACCCCATATACAATTTTCAAATATCACCTCTTGATTACAGTTATTAAAAACATTTTATTCATTCTCCAGCAAAGGTCAAACAGCTGTTTTTCTTTTGCAAAGAAAGCTGCAGCACTGTGAAGGACATCATAACAGAGAACATTTTGCTTAAACACTTCTGTCTTCTTTAACACAGAAATTGTTCACTCATTACTGAAGCAAATTTCTCATGCAACACATTTACCAAGTCCTACAAGGTGCTGAAGACATATCAGTCTACAACAAAAATCAGAGAATTACTCGCACAGCTCATTACAACTTCTTACAGGAGAAGTACTTAAGGAGATGTTAGAAATATTTAATTGTGCTGTGATTGAAATACAACTACTAGGACTGGTCCTCTTCTGCCAAATTATTACTGGGACACACAATTGACTAACACACGTCATTGCAAGACCATCTTGCATCAAATAGTAGCTAGACTATGCTCCAACTCCTAATGTAGCCGTCTTGTTACCGAGCAGCATGGCTAACACAAGGCTTTTTGCTGGGAGAGAAGGGTCTGACCTCAAGGGATCACCTTCTCAGCTTTCTGCAGCTTTTCCTACACAAAACTTTCTAGTTATTTTAATAACACGGCTTAACGCGATTGCAAATGGCTGTAGGTTGAGCAGTACAACACTGGGGATACAACACAGGAGAGGAATTCCTCTCCCCACCAAAAATCCTAAATAGAGGATTTAGCGTAAAGATTTATGCCTTTTGGAAGGATAAGCTGTTAAAAATACCCAAACAAACACCAATTCTTAATCTAAACTAACTGAAAGCGACTTCACATATGCATTATATTTATACTCCACTTTCTTTTTCAAAGATAAACAAGCACTATTCCTGGGTGGACCACCCACTCAGGACAGGAAAGCATGCACACACTGATTATAATCAAAGCAAATATATTTCAGAATGACTGAAAACATACCAGTTATAGTAATGGAATCCTGCCCAATAGCAGGCTCCTGAAACTCTGTCTGTGTATCAAGCAAGGAGGATTTGATGTACGTAGCTAAAGTTTCCACAGGACTCCCACCAGCAGCCATCAGGGGATTATACTGGTTGTCAACAGGTGAACTTCCACTGCTTTTTAGCTCATCAAACCTTTTTGCACACTGTCACAAGATTAAATGATAGGACAATGAAGGAGTAGCTTTCAGTACATTTTTAATAACTATAATTTGAGACGGATATTGTATTTAATCTTTTGCATGTGAACAGTTACCGATATCAAACTTATACTGCTTCCTATTTAGTTAGTGGTATCAGAAAAGTACATAAATATACAGTAAAATAAGTAAGATTTACCATAATTAAATACTCTAACAGAAAGAGGAAAAAATAAGATGGAAACTATTTCCTTAAACCCTATGATTTTAAGCCTGATCTTCAAAAAAGGTAAGTTATGGGGATAGTTTAAATTCTCTTTTGGTAACTAGTTCTTTTACCATAAACATTGTCAAATATTATTAAAAGCAGCTATAGTAATTGGTCATAATTACTATTCTTTTACTTTATGATTTCCATTCTGATTTGGACAGAAAGGACTGGAGATTTCCACTGCAGTTCTATTAACTTCCCATTCCGTGTTTTGATGAACTACAAAGTCTTCCCATTTTGTACATTTGTACTGATACAATGACAACTACAGGTTTGGTTCAGCAGAATCCTATGCACAGGTAATTTACACATACAAGTAAATCTACTTAATTCTACAGGTGACCCTCCTGTGACACAGCTCATCAGGCTCCACTCAAGCAGCTGGTTTTATTTATTTATTTTCGATTGAGCTAACTGACATTACTGCATGCCACCTGCCCCTTTGGGAGAGATGCACACAGCAACATCCTTCTGATATTAATGCGGTGTCTCAAATTTGTAAGGATGCCAGTCTACTATATACCACAGAGGTATACCTGTGCTTTTATGTATTTCCTTAATTGCCTTAAACAGTGACTCCACATATTTCAAACGCTTTGTTCTTTTAAAACAGGGTAATCAGACACGTACTAATCAATCATAGTATCTTAATTAATGAGGAGAACACTCACCTATACTTTTATAATTATTTGCTTAATGTGCATGGTCTGCAAACTGAAAGGCAAAAAGTAGAGACCTCCCCCCAAGTGCTTTGCCAAGCACCTGGAAGGCAGTAAGGTTCCACAGAAGCTTCTACTCCCAATCATTCACTTTTAATGTTCTAAATACAAGGTTACAGCGATGCCCAATAGCAATGCTATAAATGTGAGCTGACACATTTGATTAAGTTTGCAAGAAAATACAGTTGGCTTGGTTTTTTCCCAGCTTTGCTGAATCACAAGGGCAAAAGACATTTTCTTCTTTTAGCTTACTTCCCCTCAGAACTGAAAAATTCAAAAACAATTATTTAAAAAAAAAAAAAGTAAGCATTTAACCAGGAAATTCAGCAATCCAGAAGGATTAAGTATAGAGAGGTACTAGGTTCTCCCAACTCTATTCTAACCAAAGAAAGAAAAATCCACATCTTGTAGGACTAAGCAAGAGGCAACTGCACTCTTAAATACCTAATGGAGATCTGTAGCTCATACTTCCTTAGAATTGTAATGACAACCATAGAAAGTTATCAGGTTTGCTAATAAGTATACTACAATCTACATGATGTTAGTGTGTACTGCCATCCTTTCCAGGAAAATCCTAGCTACATAATTTGAAATGCGTTAGCACAACTACTGTTTTTTATTTCACTTTTTATTTTCCAGTAATTTTTGTTTTTATTCTGTATCAGTTCCAATGAAATAAAACACAGAATGCATTTCTTAATTTCAACATTCAGGTTTCATAGAAACAAAATTATTTTTTTTCAATCTACTCCTCATTTAATTTTTTCAATTCTTTAAGTATAAATTACTTCAGAAAAAAACACCATTCTTTTAACTTCAATGTCCTTCCCTCCCCCAAAGATGTTTTCTTCTTCATGAAGTACCGCTTAAAGTATACAAATTCTTTTATTGGTAAATTCACCTCTTTGGATGTATATCCTGGAACTAGCCTTGCCACACTGTCCCAATTGATAGGCTGAGGAACACCAATTAGGGAACACAGGATCATATCCAAAACCATTTGATTGTTGTCATACGGAAAGTTATTGTTTTCTGAAAATCCACGACTCATCTTTGGCTACTTAGGCCTAGAAGAGAAAACGTTATTAGCAAGTCTTACTGCATGGTTTGCTACAGTTTGATCTACGTTAACTGCACCACTCTGTAAGTTACCATGGGAAATGCTTACCACAGCATTACAGTCAAGTTCTAAGGCTTTATTTGACAAAACTTATGTATTCATATCTACATTTGTATCCTCAAAACCCTGGGGGGAGAAGCAGATGTGCAGAACACACCAAAACCAACTCAACAGCAGCAGGCACTACCCACCATTCCTTTAAGTTGTCTAATTCCAGGACAGATTTACACCACTGAATGCTCCAATGCAAAAAAAAAAAGGCCTCCCACAGTCTCAGAATAAACAGCTTAAGCTACAGAGGGACATTTTAATTTAAATTTACTTACATTCAAATACGCTTGCCTCTTCCCCAAGCTTTCTACTGCTCAACTTTGGTCTCCTCTTGCTCTGCTTATTTGTTTTGCACTCCTGACTTCCATTATGTAGAAGCCAACTCAGGGCACTCACCTGAGGGCAATCTCTAATACTCTGTAGCCAGAAAACATGACACCTGGATGTCTTTCAGCTGTCATCCTGGAGACCTGACTTTTGAGTTGTCCTAAGTCATGCATAGGTCCCAGTCAGCTAGGACTACGTATTGGGTTTGCGTGGCAAGGTTTTGGTAGCAGGGGGGCTACAGGGATGGCTTCTGTGAGAAGCTGCTAGAAGCTTCTCCTGTGTTGATAGAGCCAATGCCAGCCGGCTCCAAGAAGGACCTGCCACTACTGAAGGCTGAGCCCATCACCAACAGTGGTAGCGCCTCTGCGATAACATATTTAGGGGTGGGGGGGGAACCTGCACAACTGTAGCCGGAGAGAGGAGTGAGTAAGAAAGCAACACCTCTGCAGACACCGAGGTCAGTGAAGAAGGGAGGGGGTGTAGGTGCTCCAGGCGCTGGAGCAGATTCCCCTGTAGCCCATGATGAAGACTGTGGTGAGGCAGGCTGTCCCCCGGCAGCCCATGGAGGACCCCACGCCGGAGCAGGTGGATGCTCAAAGGCGGCTGTGACCCCATGGGAAGCCCATGCTGGAACAGACTCCTGTCAGGACCTGTGGCCCCATGGAGAGAGGAGCCCACGCTGGAGCA
>RSEF01000003.1:402911-522015 GCA_003993805.1 Himantopus leucocephalus
TTTTTATTTCTCATTATCCTACTCTGATTTGATTGGTAATAAAATAAATTAAAATCATATTCCCCAAGTTGAGTCTTTTTTGCCCATAACAGTAACTGGTGAGTGATCTCTCCTTGTCCTTATCTCGACCCATGAGCCTTTTGTTATCTTCTTCTCTCCCTGGTCCAGCTGAGGAGGGGGAGTGACAGAGCAGCTTTGGTGGGCACCTCCCATCAAGCCAGGGTCAACTCACCACAAATTATCAGGCCAAGAAACCTTGTTCCTTCAGCTTCAAGTTGAACACCAGAACAAAGCATATAAGGACAGCACTGAACACTTTAAAAATGCAGTTCTCCTAATTTGAAACAAGTGTTATATTTAGGGTTTCTTTTCTTTTTCTAAATGAATTTTATGCATAGCATCAGGAAACGCAGTAAAAGTTCAAAGTACTGTTTTAGCATATGCTGGGAGAAAACTGCAGGCATTAATGAAGGCTTCATATTCAAGTAACACACAACCAAAGTGCTTAGTAAGGACTCATACTTGGAAAGCACTTGACCTTTTCCAAAGTACCTTAAACAGATCACATAAATAACAGAACTTAAGAGTCACATACAGAATTTTGACTTACAAAGCAAAGACTATAGAGAATTTCAGGGAAGATACACTTAGATGACACGATCACTTGTCACTGAAAGTATACTACACAGAGATGTTTCTTTTGCATCACCCTCTTTCCATGTAGGTAAAAGAAAACATGCTTAAAATATACAGAATAACACTGATTTTGTTTCTGACTCAAGAAGCTATTCCACCACATTTGTGTTTGTTTTGATGGTAGAAACCGGTATCACAATAGCAGGTAACTGTAAACTTTCATCCTCTCAAAAGAACAGCTGAATGAAACCGTCAGAAGGGAAAAACCCAGAACCCACCACGATAATTCTTAGGTTTCATATATTCATGAGATTAAAAAAAATAAAAACAAAAAAAATCCCACAACACAGAAGACAAGTCCAATAGGAAAAGTCATAGCATTTTAGCAATTCTATCTAAAGGAAATCTATTGCAAAGCGTGCCAAATAACCAGTTTTAAAGGACAAAGGTCCTTCACAGACAATATGAACCCAAACTTTCCAACTAAGATAGATGCCGCTGAAGGTAAAGGTAGATCAGTCCCTTCAGTCATTGAGTTCTTAGCCCTCATCCTGATAGTACTATCAAGTGGGGTCACTGTGGTAATTCCATGATTCCATTCCACTGATTCTCACCATCAGTGCACTGACAGAGGTCAGTATCAATTATATTTAAGCCACTGAGTACCTACCATATCTGCTGTTAGGAAAAGAAGTAACGGGGCCGGAACAGGTCAGCATGAGTGAGAAACCTGAGTAGTTATAAAATATGAAGCCAACTTCTTGTGCTACCTTGTAAGCATGTAGCAGCTGGTTTAAAAATATGTTTGAATGAGATAAGTAAATGATGGAGTATTAGAATCCACTGATCTTGAGCCACAAAAATATACTTAATGAAAGTAAATTACTAGTGATGTCAATATTCCATAAATCACGATTTTAAGGACTAGTTCTATGATGTGATTATACTGGGTAATCAAAGAAAGAAAGAAAGGAAGAAAAGCAGTTATTTTGCAATAGTTAGAGTCTATAATTTGAAGAGGAAAATACAGCGTGTTTTGAGGACTGTACTTGTAACAAGTTTATGTACACATCAGCACTGTGGAACATGAAGCAACCCGACCATGAAGGGATGACGGGTACTCTAAAACGTGATGACATGTTCAGAAGGGATGAAGCCTTTCTCTCTCAATTTTTTTTATCCACTTGTCCTGCACATTAAAATACAATTTTATATATTCTTATTGCTGCAAAGATAAATGAAGGAGCATACTTAATTACAAGCATACACAAGTTAAGTCTTTTATTTCTGTTCTGGAAAGAGCACGGGACTCCTCTTTGTGGCTTTATACATGGTATTTAACATTTGCCTTTTTGTCCTTTAGGAAACCCCGTCAAAAGTATGGTTAGAGACACACACAGGATTCTGACTCATGCGAGAATGGTGTACTCTGTAAGAACAACATAAAGCCTCTAATAAATCATATTGTTAAAAGAGATCAGGCAACTTCTACAGATTCTCACCAGTTTGTTACTGCAAGTAAAGCTCAAGTTAACCCCTTCCTCAACTACGGAAATTGGAGGAAAAAAAAGTTTCAGAACTGTTTAATTCTGACCAACTCATTTGATGTGCACAATATATAAAGACAGGTGACAACAGGAATTCTTATTAACATTTAGAATTCTAAATTAAGTGGTGCAAAAGATTCCCAACACTTTAATAAAACGGGTATGATTTAAATAAAGAGTTAATTCATCACGCAGGAAGTCGGTTTACATTACGGAAACGCACCACCTCATGTAAGACTGATTTTATTTTTTTTTTATTATTATTTAAAGCAAGGAATCAGTCTAAAAATGAAGAATTACGGTGCCCTTTCACGTGCGTGACCTGCGGGAAGGCAGCGATGGGGTGGGCGTGAGGATTCACCCAAAACCCTTACGTGCAACAAAGTGATGGTGCAGAAGGTGTGTGTGGGGGGAGAATAACAGTGACTTTGACTGCGGTTTGCCCGCATACTAGTCAAAATAGAAATCAAAATACGGTATTTAAATTAAAACAAAACCCAAGCAAAACCCGATTCCAGTTTTTTGGGGCAAAAACCCTACAAGTGTAACCAGCCGCCTCATGCAACGCGGCGGGGGCGGGGACCTCCGCCAGCCGCCACAGCCCTCCCCAAGGGAGAAGCCCCCCCCTCAGCTGCCAGGCACACCCCCACACCCCCCCCCCCCNTCAGGGGCGCGGAAGGGACACCCAGCGCCGGCGCCACCGGGAGGGCAGGGGTTACCTGGTGGGCTCCCAGGCGAGGGGTCGGCGGGACGGGCAACGGCTCCTCCTCGAGCCGCAACGGCCGCCGGGGGCAGGCAGCGGGACGGCGGCGCCGCTCCCCTGAGGGGACGAGCGGCGCGCCGGGCGGAGCGCGGGCGCAGCCCGGCACGGCCGCTCCCGCTGAGGAGCTCGGTAGAGCCTCCCCGGGGCTCCTCAGCGCGGCGGGACCCGCCGGCCGCCCCCCTCTGCTCCTCCTCCTCCTCCCTCCCCACCTGCCGTGCCCGAAGCGCGGGAGACGGGCGCCCTCACACGCCGGCGCCGCCCGGCCCCACCCTCTCAGGGAGGGGGAGCGAGCGGGCGGGGGGAGCGCCGCGAGGCGGGGCGGCAGCCGCCAATCGGCGCCGGGCGGGCGATCGGGCCCCGCCCCCTCCCGCCGGGGACAGCCAATAGGGTGGCCGGGAGCGGGAACGGGGGGGGGGGGGGGGGGGGGNGGGGGGGGGGGGGGGGGGGGGGGGGGGGGAGGAGGACGGCGGCCGCGCGGGCAGCGTGGGAGCCCCGGCGCGCGCCGTGTTGCGGCGGCGGCCACGCCTTGTCGCAGTGCAGCGGCGGCGGCGGCGCCTCCCCGCCTCGCGCCCGGCGTCCGGTAGCCTAGCAACGCCCCGCCCCGAGCGGGGAGGCGGGGCCGGCTCTCCCCGCCTCCGCGTGACGTCGCCGGGACGTCAGACTTGCGCCCTCCGGCGTCGTCACGCAGCGGTGACGCAGCCTGGCCGCCGCCCGCGCTTGAGTCGCGATTGACTGGGGCGGGGGAAAGCCGTACACCGGCCTCCAGGCAATAAATGACGCGGTGCCAACCTCTCTTACGTCAGTGCGACGTCGCACCCCCCCCCCGGAGAGCTGCGCCCCGCGGGAGGAGCGCCACTACCATTATTTATGGGGTTTTTTACAATAAAACCAAAACATCTCAGAATCGTGATTACTGCTGGTTTGTGCCCTACCGCAGGTTTCCTACCACAATCAAATCTTCCCAAATATTTTAAAAAAAAACCCCTTCCCTCGGGAAGCCACCCGTGCCCGCGGAGGGTCAGCCCAGAGCCTCTTTTCTACAGGAATACTCCCCCAAACGCGTTTTTCCGCCCGCCCGTGTCTAAAACCCACTGTGTATCACGCGATGCAACTTCTGTTCCTCCCTGGCATCTCGGCAGGAATCCCCGAGAGAATCACGGCCGCAGGGATATTAACCATTTTGTTCAAAAAACCCACCCCTAAACCCTAAAGTAATACATTAAGGACGCAGAATGCAAAAAAACCAACCAAACAAACCAACCGCAGAGAAGTTCAGACAAAGGATTGCACCAATCTAGGAAAGTATATGAAATTTGAATTCTTAAACCAGCACGAAAACTGCCTTTGGGTTTCAGTTAAAGTAGCAAACGCGCCTGACTCCATACCGTCCCACAGCAATCCGCAGGATAAGCTAATGCTGCAATACTGCTATACCATTACGACATCGCTATAAACGCAGCCCTGATGGTACATCAGAGAAGTGGCAACACAGTTTTTGAATTAACCTGTAGCTGTTAGGCAGAAGTTCGGTCCCTCTTTTTTTTTTTTTTAAATAGGAAAACCCCCCAGCAATATCAGTATTTGAGAAAAAAAAAAAAGTCCTCGATATCTCAAATTTTTCTCATTTGATAGTCTAGAGACGTTTGTTCAGTTACCAATAATTCGAAGGTAGTGGAATGAGCTTTTTCCGTTTAAAGCATTTTCATTTCTAAAACGGAAAAAACCCCTGTAAAGATCCCCTTTGACAGCATAAACCATGTCATTTGCTCGAGCCTTACCGTTTTATCACTACTGTGAAATTTAGGGAACTTTAGTATCTCAAAGTAGCGTTAAAAACTGTAAGATAAGAAAGATCCAGGGGTGCCTCGCACTGACATCATGCTTATGTTACTAGTTCAACCCGTTAGGCGAGTAAGTTTGTTTCAAGAAGAGATAATCCAGCTGCTTCAGGCTGCCAATGGAATCCAGGAGACGGATTTATCATCCCAAACCTGCTCCAAATCGGTCTGCAGAAGAACCGGTCCCAGGACACATGGGTGAAAAGCACCCCAGTGTTATCACCGCCTGCGGACACACGCAATCGCTACCTGTCACCGCAGGCCAAAACCGCTGGCAAATCCCAACACACGGCCATGCCTGCGTGGAGAAAAAAACTGGAAGGAGCTACTTAAAAACCATACGCTTTTGTGTTATCTATGTTTTGTAAAATAAATGCAGTTCCGCCACTGTTGCAGACGAGAGTGTTTCTACAATGGCTATGGTGCATCAAGAAAAGCGCAGTGTTGGTTTCCGAGTTTGTACCTCTTCTGGAAAATTTTCATTGCGAACAGATCAGATTTATAAGAAATTGTATTTTCTTTGTATTTACCTGACTAGCAAATTTCACCAAAATCACCAAGTCAAAAAGTCTTACTAGCTCAGCTGCAGTCTAGCTCCACAGAAGGAAGAGGTTTTGAACCTGTGCAAAAGAAGGAGACGATTTTATTGAGTTCTACTAGACAAAGAAAATATTTTAAATTTATTATTCAGAAACCTGAACAAAGCTTTGAAGGTGTGCACGTTCACGTACTGCTAGCACCCAGAGAACCAGTCAAAACTGGCATTTGTGATTAGTTCAGACAATACTCAAGCATAAAATGGTCGGTATACTAAACAGTATCAATACGATTAAAGTAAGATTAAACGAAAGCCTTATAATAAACAAACGTCATAGGCCTGTTACAGACTTCTTGGTATGCTACAGGTATATAATTAGTTCCGAAGAATAACGTAAAGGTAACCGAGTATGTACAGGTCTTAAAATAAGAGTCAATTGCCTAATGCGTAAGTTTAGCAATATTTCAACAGCATTTCTTTTCTGATCTCCTTTTCTACATACTCCTGCTGCAGCCACACCTGCGCCTTTTAGTCTTCTCACCTTTCTAAAGTTGTGCAAGTCTTGAGCAGCCTGTCAACCAGCCTCCCTTTTTCAATCAGCGTTCATGTAGGTGTTTTTTCTGTAGCCTGACACATGGGCGGAAACACAGACAATGAAATTGTAGGACTCACGTTTTTTCCTGATGCTAGTTCGTGCATTTAAAAAAAAATATCAAAATCTTAAAGCACAGTATATATTTTACTTCAATGAATTTTAATACCCTTCTGCAATCAGTACAATTAATTGTGACTTAAATAGTTTACTTCATTTCCTCAGCCTTCTTTTCCCATTAATCACAAGATTAAAAGGATCAAAATTCCTCTGAAGATTTAGCAGATACAGTTATGACAGCGATTAGTAGACTAAGTCAAACTATTATAAGTCAGTTAAGTTACTAATAACCTATCTTCCTACTAAAAGAATTGTTTTCAAAATTGTATGACCTGAAAAAGTGAAATTAAAAGCACCTTTCTAAAGTTTCTAACAAGCATCATGTTACTGTCTTCCCAACTTGTTCAGAGCAGGAAAACAGAAGTCTACTTGAATGGATACTCTACAGAAAGCTTGGGGTTGGTTTATTCATTTATTTAAAAGACGATTCCTCTGATTGAAACCTTTCACTGACACAAGAGAGGCTGACAGTCCATTAATTAAATCTCACAACAGTAAATTAATTCCCTCCAAGAATACACCCTGAAAGCAGAACTGTAAACTTGATACTCCCTCCCCCCTTTTTTTTTTTCCCCTCTATGTATTTTATATTTCAGGATTGTTTGCTATTTTTATTTCAACAACAGATGTAATTTCCAAATATAGATAATTTTCTTCAATGCCCTGGTACACAGGGAAATGTCTCAGGAACGTGTTCTGTTTTAAACCTCGTAAACCTAGTTTCAAGTTTCTCATTTGCCCTTTAGCTACTCTTTCCTTTTCCTCTGCACTTGAAGATCTAACAATCTAGCAAAAATGATTCTTTATACCGTCTCCCAATACCTGAGCACAACCAGTTAAATTCTTGCTCTCATTATCAACGACACGTAGTCAGAGATTACTTTAAGGTCCAAGGTTCCAGCATAATATCCATCTTTTCAGCCACTCCACCTCCATAGAACTGTGCTCACTTCAGTTTTTCTTGTCAGAGTTTTTTTGTGGTGAACAGAATCCTAAGAACTCAAGGCCAGCAAATGCAACTGCAGTATAAAGCTCCGCTAACACATAATGGGTGTTGAAAATCTCTGTAGAAACAGTCAGACTGAAACTACTGGATCAATTAAGCAAAGGCACGTGCCCTACTTTCACTAATACTTTTGAGTACCTTTAAAAGAAAAGCCATTTTAATGATTAAGAGAAGCTTTTGTTATTGTATCCATTGCTCTAACCTTCAGAAGCTCGACATGTTATACATATATACTAAAAGGAAAAAAGTTTTAATTATCTTTGCTTCTTTAAAAAAAAAAAAAAAACAGAATTTAAAGGACAAAAGCAATANAACACCAGTATGAAGAAAATACTAAATACCTTGCACAGTCAATGTTTTTATGGCTTTTGATAAACCAGCGCCCTCAAATTTTATGGGCAGATGCAAAATTTACCACCTGAAAGGCAGCATAAAGAGCTAACTCCGAGACCTTAGCTAACTGAGACAATTAAGCAAGAAACGCGACTTTTCCTCTGCCACTCAAAATTACATTAAACTTCCCCTGACCCAATGCTTTCCTACTGCACTAAAAGGCACGATAGATATTTTGACATTCCTACAAAACCAATAAAGAACAGAAATAAGTTGAGATGCAGATGGTAGTTGATAGACTATTGACAGGCAGTTAACAGGCTACAACCCAAAATGGCTAGGAGTGATGCAGAGTTAGTTTACCGCAGAAGGGAATAACAGTAAGTGCGCTGGAAAGTGCCTGACTGCAGGATACCCTTTATTCTAATGTTATTTTAATAAACAAAAGAGAACTGGTCAGAACTACTGCTGAAGCCTCACTGCTCTTCCTTTCTAACTGTGTTTCTCTCCCCTCTCCCGCAAATCCCTTTTTTATAAGGGGTAAGGCCTTAAAGCAAGCAACTTAAAACTTCTAACAACTCAATTGTGCCACCTAAACCTCTTGCAATTCTCCCTCCTTTCAGGGGAAACAATGCACTATTACTGTTTTATGGTCCTCAGTGTCCGATTTTGGAGGACGTCTTACAGATATCTATCTTCCCTTTGCACTTCTATTGAAGAGGCCTCTTGTCAAGCCAACATCCCTACTGGATGTTAATCTTCAGATTTCACCAACAGTTTGTCTCCTTACTAACAAGAATAGGCCAGCAGTCCCTTTTTTTGTTTGTTTTTTGTTTGCTTTGTTATAAATGCCTCAATTCTCCTCATTTCAAGATCTTCGGGCTGCTGCCAGGTGGTTGGGTAGAGTCACTAATGTACAGCCTTAGGTGAGTCAAAAATAAATACTACAAATTTGAGCAGTCATTTCTCCATCCTTTCACCAGTCAGTAGCAGCAATAACTGGTACAGACCCATCAGTGTTCCACTACAATACAGATTTTCAACAAACCCTAAGTTTTATCAATAAAGCACAGTTCAGTTGCTTTGTTGATGAAAGTGCGCTAGAGTTCCTGTTTCTCTCCACTAACCACAGTGGAGTCAGACGCAACAGGAACTTTATTACTTCCAGCAAAAACAGAATCAAAAGCAGCTTCCTGCTCCTCTAAAGTCACAGTAGCAGCAGGTCCTCTAACAGATGTGCTGGTAAAGGCTGGCCGTTGCTCTGGAATCCTTTCCACGTCCACTGTTTTCCTACCTCTTCTTTTGCCCAGGATTTTGATGTAATTAGCTGGCACAAGTCCTGTTGTTTGGCCATCATAACTAGCCAAAAGCCAACCGCGGATTTTGGGTTGTTGTTCTGAAAAAGAAAAATGCAAACACATCAAGTTACAAAACAAACTCAAAATACATTGCAGTTGAGGCACAAATACACCAGAAGGTAGATGACACAATGGCTCATCACGCAGAAAAAATAACTCTGTGATAAAAGGCAAATACAAATTACTTCACAAGAGAAATGGCTAGGATCCGCATTGGTGAGGTGAGCCGAAGAGTACTGTGAAGTGCAAGCTGTTCTGAAATCACCATACTGCAAATGCCTAGAGATTTTCACAGTTGTGTAGCACGTGCGAGGAAAAGGTAACCACAAGGTAACCACAAAGCACTCCCTGAGTTAAGTTTAGGCTGTGTCATATCTTAGGGAAATTCAACAAAACTACTCAATAAGCTTTATTACAATGCAAGTAATAACTTATGGGGAAAAAAAAAAATCAGTATGGATGAGGAGTTTGGCCAAATAAGGTGGGGGTTGTGTTTTCATTTTCAGACTCTAACAATACCACTTACTTCACATGTGATTAGAAAATTAATACAAAATTAAAAGTTTACCTTTGGGTGCTAATTTTAGCATGTCACCAGCACGGAAAGAAATTTCTTCTTCTGAGAGAGCACTGAAGTCATATTCTGCTCTTCCAACTACATGATCATCTTCTCCACTTGCCCAGTTACTAGATACTGCTTCCAAAAAGAAATTAAAAGGTTACTTGCTCTGAATTATAAAGTGTTGGGGTTTTTTTTTTTAAAGGAAAACGAGGAAAGCATCTTAACATCCCTGCTAAAACTTTTCCAATACAGAACTGACAGGAATAAACAAACAAAGCATGATTTTTTGAGTCAATCCAACCAATACTTTTCCCCCCGCCCCAACTGCCACATCTAATAGAAACAGAAAGGAACTCTGATTTTGGAATCACACAAAGCTTACCATGAAACTGCATCCTAACTCAACAACAGGCTACTTAAACAGGCTGTTACATGTATCACACGCCTAAAATTCAGTATTGTACCCCAGTACCTATTAACTTCTAGTACTGTAGTATAAGATTAATCGCTGTACATGTGATAAGAAAAGGAACAATACATGCTGCACTTCTCTTGTGCTGCAGCTCACCTGCTTCTTCGTCACTGTATGTAGAAAGCAGTTTCCAAATCAGATAGGGACCTCCCATTATGACAGCAAAGAACAAGAAAATGGGCCAGGATTTTGCAGAGTTAGCCGCCTTGTCTTCAAGGCCAACGCGAGCTACTGTCCCCTCGCTTTCAGCCCACAAATCCTCATTCTCAGAGCTCTTCCGCAGACCTAGTAACCGTTGTAGACGTTGGTAGAGATATCTTATAGTTCTCACCAAAGCAAAAGCTGAAAACACCTTTGTGAAGTGTACTTTGAGGCGGGAGAAGTGATTGGCTACGTCCAACACAGCTCTGAAACTGTTGTACACAGCTGAAAAGGTAGCATCCATCATCATGCTGACCGAGGCAAATGCATGCACAATACTTTCAATGGACTGAAATGCACCTCTGCTGCTCTCTTCAGCCTGCTGAACAAACCTGCTGGGAGGAATATCATCTGTACGAAAGCGGTTATACCCCAAGCCACCATATCCGTAACTGTAAGGACTGTAGCTTCCATAAAAAGAGGTTCCATATGAACCATAGCCTGGAGAAAAAGAACTACTATATGCTGGCCTGAAAGCGCTGAGACTACTGCTTCCCGTTTGCTGTGATGGTCTTGGCAAAATAGGTGGAGGTATTCGCGCAACTGTGGGTTGTCCAGGTCTGGTCAGCAGGTTGTCACCCAAGTCAGCAGACCTAAACAAATTAAGACAAGCAAGATCAGTACTCAAAATAAGTTTGTATTTTCATTTCCTCAAAGTTCTTGGTTAACTATATAAATATGACAGTGTGTTTTGGTAGCGCTAGGATAGGGAACCTGGTAGCCAAACACTCAGTACATTGCATAACATTTGTGGGAAATGCATAACATTTCTGGTCAGGAAATACAGGTCTGTTGGGGAAAAAAACCCATAATGAGATATTCAGTGTAAACATGGAACTGCAGCATATCTGAAATGTACACATGGAAAAACTTTCATTTTATTTATTGTATTGACTAAGAAAGCATGAAATGCTACATCTAGATCCATCAAACCTGATTCTATAAAACCTAGGTCATTTTTCTGCACACAAAAGCCCCTCATACGCACTGCCAACAATATCTATGAACTGTTCAGTCTGAAAGCTTTATTTCCAATACTCGTTCTCAGCTCTTCTATACAATGAGCCAATGATACAGCAGGAAGTTTGAGAGCTCCTTTGAATCCACCCTTAGAGAAAAGGGCGGTGTGACCTAATTGAGAATCCAAGCAATTATACAACAACATATGCAAGGGCTTTGGGTCCCCCCACTTCCCCCTCTATCCAAACTATCCAATTACCTTTATTTAGCATGTCAAGGGATTGAACCTATTACTGTTAACTGTTGGCAGAAAGAGGTATTGTGAGTCAATTATTTGTTTTTAGTTTAATAAACTTCTATTCCTTTGTATGCCCATAAGTTTAAGTAATTTCATCTATGCCCGACGTAGTAAGACTCTGCAAGTACTAGACTGGTATTTGAATTCTGTCAAGCAGCTGTCCAACTTTTGCTGTTTCATTAAAAAGCTAATCACATATTATCATCCTGTAAGTCAAACATTTTGGTCATTTCCCATGTTTACTGCCTCATCCCCTGACTTCCCACTTCTGTAGTCCATTGAATTTACAGAAAAAAAAGAAGCAAAGTCAAGTTTGAATTGCTACGGAGCTGCTTCTTTCTACACTGCTTTCAGTGTGAAGCATGCTTGCTATACCATTTATTTCCGTATAAGGAAGGGAACAACTTTGTCTCAGTAAAACTTACAGGTTTCCACAGCAAAGAATAATATTTATATCTTTACACTGTTTGGTTTTTCCATCATAGACTTTAACTCTCTTAGCAGTTAAGAATAGAAGCAAAAATAAGTTATTAGCACAGAAAACAGAGGTACTGTAACTTAAGTCACACTACATTCCCCTTCCCTGATAGTCAGCTTAGGACATCTCACTTTAAAGCTGCATGAAGCAATTTAAAATGAGCTAGATCACCCCAAGAAAAATTAACATCAAATTTCTTGCTCAGCAAGCACCAGCTTGCAGTGAAAGCAGCAAAGTTTCTATTGAACGTTTAGTCTTGGGCTAACCTTTTGCCCAGTTTCAGCTCACTCTAATTGCAATCGCTAGCACCAAGTGCAAAACAAGACTCATCTACAACCGCCAAGCTTTCCTTCATTTCCGATGAAAAGGAAGGAGTTTACAAGCACAACATCCTTCTGCGTGAGCAGGTTGGATTTTCTGGAAAAGCTGAGATTCCCGGGTGAACACACCTGAGGCAGGTGTACACATGCACCTTTTCCAGTTCCTGGGGATGACACACAGCTTCTCCACTCCTGTGGAGACACGCACCCTAACGCAGCTATATATTCCCCAGGAACGGACGGACCCCCGCACTTTGTCCACTCGTGGCAACACGTACAGCTTTACCTTCACCACATTACACATACAGCTTCCTACAGACACGAGTAGGCTTTGAGGCCAGCACCTTTCTGGAGACTCTCACTCCCTCCCCGCGCTGAGAGGGGGGGATCCAGCAGAGACACCCCCCTCCCCTCCCCGCCGGGCGCAAGGAGGGCAAACGACCCCAAACCACCCCAGCAGGTAACCCACCCCCCCCCGGGCCACCCAAACCGACAAACCCCCTCAAGCTCTGCTCAGCCACCAGCTGGCGGAGGCGCTGCCCGGCTCGGGCCGACCTTTGAGCTCGCCTCAGGGGAGAAGGCCAAGGAGGCGGGAGGCCCAAGGGGGGGGGGGGGGGGGGNGGTGAGTTGTGAGGCGCAGCCGCCCTGAGGGGACGAACACCCAGCCCCGCCACAGGCAGGGGAGTCCCGGGGACCGGCGCACGGCACTCACTGGAAGGCCGGCGCCACCGTGCCCGCCAGCCGCCGGTTCTCCCAAGGCTTGGGAGGCGGCGGCTGCGACGCCATCTCCGCCTCGCTGCGGGCCCCGCTCTGCCCCCGGCCCGGCCCGGCCCGGCCCGCCGCGCTCCTCCGCCCGCCCACCGGGCAGACGCGACGCGGGAGCGCCGAGCTATTCAACAGACGCCGGTTCGGGCAGGGCTTCCCGCCGCGCCCGGCCCATCGATGCGCTCTGCCTCGCCGCTGCGCAAGCCTGTGCCGGCTCCGCTGGCCGCCCGGGGAAGGCGGGGGGCGGGAGGGGGGGGGCGAGGCCCCGCGTGGAGCGAGGGGTTCCGTGAGGTGATGGCTTCTCCCCGGGGAGCGGAGCGGGGCGGGCGGGGGGCGGTGGCAGTCCGGAGCCCATCTGCGGCGCCTCCGGCCTCCTGCGGGAGGACGGCCCTGTGCTGCGTGATCCCCATTCCCCCCCCCCGGGGGCGAGGCGCCTCAGTGGGGACGGGGGGGGCTGTAACGGTTCTAACGCTCGCGTGTGGGGGTTATGGGGGCTCCCTCCCCTCACCGGGGTGTCCGGGCCGGTAGCGGCTGGCCGGGTCAGGGCTGGTCTCGTCGCGACGGCGACCCGCCCGTTGTGGCGGGGGCGGGCGGGGGGCTGCGGTGTGGTGGTTCGTCTGTCAGTAGATGTTGGCGGAGTTCCCCTGCCGAAGGATGCAGAGGGAAAAGAATTTCAGGGAGACACTGGAGAGGGACTGGAGGAGGGACCTGTTACGGTTTACCGGCAGGCAAACCGCAGGAGGTCAAAGGAATCCCCCAAACCAGAGCTAAGCGGGGGCAGGGGGTGCTCGGCAGAGGTGCATACCCTGCACACACAGGTATTTTCCTGTGGCCTCTCTTTATCACCACTTTGGGTGACAGTAGACTAATTGAAGCTTTGGTCTGAACAGCTGTGGTTATTCTTACGCGCCTCCTAAACTTTCCCAGATATTCAGTAAGGGTGAGCACCTCACTGGGAATCCGTCTTTGTCCGTATTTTTCTAAAAATGCAGGAACTTCAGTTTGCTGAGAGCTCTATCCCGTTGTTAAATTTCAGCCGAAGAAATCAGTCTGCTCTCAAATTCTGGGCAGAGAGCGCGACGGGAAGCTGAATTAGCCATAATCTTTTAGGGAAAAAAGCATTATAAGATCTCTCACAAAAACAGAAGTCCTATATTTGAGATGGGAAATAAGAAATCTCAAAAAATTGAATGGATAGAAAATACTTCCTGTGCCTTTAGGGCTTTGTATGACAAAAGGGAATGAATGGTGTCTGATTTTTGGTTGTTTGGGGTTTTTTTTTCCTGTGATTTTAACAGTTTGATTCTTTAGTTGCTACAATTTCAGAAGGAATTTCCATTTTACGTTTGGCTTAATGTGTCTTAGCTCCACTCGCCTTCTCCACTCAGTAAAGAATAACATGTCATGTAATGCACTTTATCAAAGATAAAGCTCTGGGCAAAAGCTCAGCATACCTTTGTCAGAACTTGACTTCAGATTTTTCTAGGAAGTGCAGAAGCTTTTCCCAGAGTCAGTGGTCTTTTTGGGTTGGTCTTTCAATTCTGTTGTGCCTTTGATTTAAGGCAAACACGTATCCTAAACTTTCTCTGGAGGACAAAAAAAATCCAGTGATTCTAAATATTGTCCTTTTATTGTTGAATTGCTGAGTTGTGTTTATTCTAAGCTTTTTTTCTTTTTTTAAAAAATTTTAGAATTATCCAGCATGTCTTCACTAACAGAGAAGGACAGACCAATTGTTCAACTGTTATTGAACACTGGCACTTGCCCACGATGTATTTTGAGGTTCTGCTGCGTGGGATCACAGACGCTTTATAGATGTCCATACAAGGTTTGATCTTTGTATTCCTAATTAGAATGTCTGAACATATGAATGCAGTGTTCTTTGCACTACCATGGAGGAGAAGGCTGCTGTATTCTTGGGCTCTTTGCCTGAGAGGAAGACGTTTTGCAAAATGAGTTATGAAAAATGACTGCTGCTACACTGTGCAATT
This sequence comes from Himantopus leucocephalus, assembly GCA_003993805.1. Classification (NCBI taxonomy): domain Eukaryota; kingdom Metazoa; phylum Chordata; class Aves; order Charadriiformes; family Recurvirostridae; genus Himantopus; species Himantopus leucocephalus. Next base: position 417,690 of record RSEF01000003.1, read on the forward strand.
TTGAGAAATTACAAGAATCAGAATATAACAATTGTTATGGGTTAAATTTTACTGTGAAAGTTGCTATGTATTCCCTGAAAACATCAGAAAACAGGGTGTGTTAGCTTCTGCACAGCATGGCTCTATCACTTTTGAAGCAGAACAGGTATGACTGTTCCCTCTGTTCTTTTTCCTTTAACGTAATAAGTAGTAAAGGGGCTGTGGGCAGTGCAGCTGATGCAGAGGAAGAACCATCTATGCTCCAAACTTTTTTGCCTCATACTTCCTTCTTCTTTCAGTAGAATTGGTAGGGGGATGTAACTGAAGAATTGCGGAGCGCAGGTTAAGGGTAAATCTTCCTTTTTCAGCCAGTCAAACACAGTGTTATTAGGCATCCTTTTTAGCTGACCTTAGTGCTGAAATTCAGTGTTCTTCAAATTTTTCCTAGCTGTGCACAATCATTCTTGCCTTTGATACTCCTCAACTCATTTTTGGGTATTTGCTCCTCCTCAGTATTGGTTCTTTGAGACCTCTCTCATTGTATGGGCCAAATAAACACCTCCATTTACGTGGTCTAATCCCTTGTCTTTATGCTTCCATCTTCTGATGTCTGTCTTGGTTGTTTCACCTTTGTTCAAGTTTAGACTCTGCAAAATTCATTTTTAATATCTTTCTTCCTTATCCTTTTCCATTTTCTGTCAATCGTTTGAGAAGTGTTCATTCTGTATGCCATTTTTTATTCTTTTGCATCTCTACCTAATTTTCCTCTGACTTGCAACAACACATTCACTGCTTTCTTTGTTACTGAAGACCTTTTAATAAATTTTTCTTTCTGAACTGTGTCTTGCCTCTGTCGCTCATCCTTCCTAGAATTCAGATACATGCAGGTAATTCTCTCTCCTCACAGACACATCCTTTAATTTTTGTAGACTTTTCTCTTTATGTAAGTTCTTCCTCTATGTATGTAATTTCACCCTCACCTGTATCTGCTCTCATTTTCTTCTCAAACTGTACTAGCAGACTCTCTTCCTAATCGTCTGGGCTAATGGAGTTGGAGGAATAAAATGCTAACATAATCTAAATGACAAAAAGGTCATAAACATCTATTTTCATTGAATAGTGATGGGGCCAAAGATAAATACATTTCTGCAAGTCAGGTCTGTTAAATGTTTTCACTCCTCTTGGGTGATAAAGAAGTCTGTTCAGCAGAATTCTATTTCTTTGGATAACATTTTGAGGGCAATACAGCTTGGAGCTTTTTAATTGTGCAGATGTCTTTTGGTATAAATTCCAAGTTATTAATTACATACACTAAGGCTAAACTGGAATGGTTAGTACTACCTTTTAGAATTGTGTTTGTAAGTGCTTGTTACATCATTGGAGAAAAGAGGAAAAACTGACAACAGTATGATTCCTCTGTGTTAGGATTTGATGAAGGATTTAAAAGAATTTTTGAAAAATAATCAAGAAAAAGAAGATACAGTTTGTTCTGATGTAGTTGATCCACCTTGTAAGAGAATCAGACTTGAACACAGAGAGGAACGGCCTGATGATCTGAACCACAATGGAGCGCTACAGCAGATTCCTTCAGTTAACAATGAAAATACTGCAATGGAGAACTCAGCTGTAGAAGTTTGCAATGTGTGTTTGGGAATTCTTCAGGAGTTCTGCGAGGTTGATTTTGTTAAAAAGGTAAATAACCAGTTCTTAGTCTTTATGTGTACTTTATTGGAGCTTCAGTATGTTGGGGCCTAAAGTATAGAGCTGGTGATTAAAAACACCACGCAGTTAAACGATTGAGAGAAAGATACTGGGAAACAAACCCAAACATTTACCTATTTTGAATATTTGAAAGGTAGATGGCGCCATTCGACTACGTACTGCTCATTGACAGTGTTTGCATACCTCCTGTGCAGCTGGGAAATAAAATTTGTCAGTGTGACCATATTTTATGCAGGCCTTGTCATAATGTAACTTTTCAAAAAAATAGCAATACAGGTGCAGTGGAATTATTGCTAGGAGCTTATTTTCCTAAAAAAAGAACTAACAGATACGTGGTTACATGAATTTAGGAGATAACCTGAGGTTCAGCTGCTTAGGTTACAAGGAAAACCTGATTGTAAATGGTGACCTCTCTTTACTTTTGCTATATGAAGGGAAAATAAAGAGGCATCAAATGCTGCGCTCTTCAGCTTAGTTCCTAATGTTCTACATGCTCCTAATACAGCACGAGTCTGTCTTTACCGTGTACTACTAATTAGAAAGCCATAGAGGAAGAAAATGTTTTGGTGATGCAACCGACTGGAGACAATGAAGAAAATATGAGTTAGGAGAGAATATGGGCATAATGAGTGTCACAGACATCATCTCTGAGCAATGACATTGCTTATATGACAAACTGAAATATCGGTGAGAAAAATCCCACTTGCATTTGAGATGTTTAACAGTGTTAATAGAAAAGGATTTGGTTTAATAGCATGATTATATCTAAAAATGGGGCTAAACAGAAAGCATAGGATATAGTTTCTGTTCAGCAGTGCATGATGTTTCTTTTTTGTTTCCATTGGCAGAGTATATATATATATATTTACAGAACCCACTTCTAAGACTTGTTTCAGAGTTACTCTTTTGAGTAGCAATGAAAAATCTGACAGCATTTGTTAAGGCACCACAAAACCTGATTATTTTGTAAGGAGATTTCCTTATCCGAGATGTTCATTTCACCTTGAAAGCTCAGAATTCATCTTTAACATTCACTAAAATCACTGACAATTTGGGCGACTTCTCCATGTGTGTTTAAGCTTACTTCCAGTAGGGACATCTAGCCACCAGCTCTTGCTAGCCTACTTTAAAATGTTTGATGTGTGTTTGGGTTCTTACTTGATTTCCGGTGACAAACATGATTTTTTTATGATGAAGAGTGATTATGAATTAATACTGTGGATACCTGTTTGTTCCTGTCTTATCCCAGGATCTTAAATATTTTTATTGTCATAGAATTGTGTCACTGCCATGAAGAAAGACATTCTGAGTCCGTTGTTCTAGCCTTTGGTCGCTGTGGTGTAATTCATTGCACTAAGATTTGGGTATACAATTGGTCTTAACCTTAAAATGGCGAGTTTAGTTGTTTCCTAGCAATAAGGATGCAGTTTATTAGTAACGTGTTTTTTTTAACAGAACCAAAAAGCTTGTATTTCAATAAGTTGTTAGGGATTACTGTGGTTTGTATGTTCGGCGTCTATCTGAATGTGTATCAAACAAGGATTTATGCTGATTACGCTAGAATAAAGAGTATCCTAAAAGATTATCAACTCAATTCCATCGCTGTGGTTTAATATTAAAATCCTTTGCTTACAGGTGTGCCAAAAGGTTAATTCTGCTGACTACCAGTTCACTAGTTTTGTATTTTCTGTGTCGCTACCCCCACAGCTGTCTGTTAGGGAGGTAAGTGTTTACAGATATTTCTTCATAACTTAAATGCATATTGAAAAAAGTAACTGTGGAATGTACAAGCTGGAGGTGGTTTGATTTTTAATTGCTATTGTTTAAAAAAACCAAAAACACATGCTCGAAGTGAAGTCTGCTCTCCTCTTCCTTGTTGGTGAGTATTATTTTAATTAATAAAGTGTCTGAGTCACTTCAGTTTTCAGTTAGCCCTGGAGTTACTTTACATCTGAAAATCTAAAAGGAGTTTCTTTAAACCGTTGGTGTATTGTTTCCTTTGGTACAGATGCCAGCTCTGCTTTGTGGTTCTTCTCGGAGAAGGAACTGCACAGCTGGTGCCTTTCCTGAAATAAATGATAATTGGTAGTGCAGAATACAAATGAAGGAATTTGAAGATGAACTCTTTAACTGTGCTGCATTTTAAATGATGTGAAAATACACATTTTAGTAGTCACCTGTCTTGGGCATTGTTGAAAGTCTAGATTTGTAAAACTAGTTTATAGCAGTTGTAAAACTACTGATTTTGATGGCAATTTTAATCAAACTTAAATTGTTTACATTTCAGTCATTTAATTACAGAGGATAATGATAATATGGAGGAGTGTATAACCCTGGTAGTTTTTTTTTAAATTGAGGGAGAATACTAAGCATAGTATAACTTGATCAATACAGTGACAATTTTTGCGTAGTTGTGAGATGTTTTACGATGTTCCTCTGCTTTCTGATATAAAGTGACACAAAAATACTATTCTAAAGGGCAACATGTAAATCTTTATGGTGGATGCCTGCTGTAGTACGATGTAGTAGAAGCTTCAGTGAACACCGCAGAAAGAAGTGTAGGTTGTCTTGGATTTATATATAAATCTGTGGTAAGGTCTATTCTTATCCCACACAGTTTGATTGTTAAATAATCTACTACACTTTTAGTGTTGATTTGTACTGTTAGTTCTGGCGTCTCGGGCAGATGCCAGTGTAAAAGCTGCATTGTGCTAACATACATTCTACTTCTAAGTCCTCTTGAACATAAGATTCTCTACTTCTCATCTGAAATTAAGCATAGTTGGTGTGTTTGCTTCAGCTGCCACTGTGTCTGGTAAAATAATACCAGAACAAATTGCTTTGTGCTTTCTGAATGGATGAACCATCCTTACTCCCATTTGATTTTATAGTCATCCAAAAAATGAGATATGTCAAAAAACCACTTTCAGGCTAGGTGAGTATATGGATGCATGCATGCGTGCCCACGATGCTCTGTAAAAGTCCAAATGTAGGTCACACTTACTCCAACTTTATGCCCGGTGTAAGCTTAGGTGTTCAAAAAAAAGGAGACTTACTATTTTTAGAGTATGATTAATCAGGTCTTTTCCATTTCCAGCCTGCCTTTGCTAGTCGTTATTACTGAGACCTCCCTTCCTCCATTCATTATAGCCTCAGTAAGCAAAAACAAAGCAATGCACAGAATCTTTTGGCTAGAGTCCCAACTGCAATTCCCATGTTATCAAGTTCTTAATACATTTTCATTATGCATCTTTAGCTTGACAGCTTTAGTTTATCTAGCTTAAAAATAACTCTTTTTTTTTTTTTCCCATATCATAACTACGTAACAATGGAGGCAAGGAAAGAAAAATTCAATGCTACTCTTCTTCCTCACCCTCCTTGCAGGTCTTTGCAAGAATGCCTCGGTAGAGGGTGTTATTGCATTGCAGTTCTCGCTCAGTGATATTCTCACACTAATCTGAACAAGCAGGGCAAGTGTTTCTGTCTGCTTTTGAGGCAGCCTTGGCTGTAAATGGAAGCAAAAAATAATAGTTTGCTTCAGAGAGTTCCTCTTGCTGATTGAAATGTTGATGATACACTGAGACTGTGTGGACTGGAAAACTGACTTGGCAAATGCAGTTGGTAGAAACAGATTTATTACTTTATAATAATTTTGTCTTCTAAGTGCAATAAATTATTAGTTTGATAAAAGAGGTGAGATTTAATTTTTAACCTGTTGATCTGCTTCATTCAAGGTATCTTGTCCTTATGTTCAAGCAAACAAACAATTCTACAGTGCTTGGTACAACCAAGGGAATAAAAGTTGTGGTGTGGGTCCAGAAATGAATAGGTGGAGTGAGATGACTGAGCAGGAATCTCCAAAACCAGACCTGTTCTCTTTGTAAACAGTTTTGCTTTGTCTGTGAGCAGGTCTGCATTAGGAAGTTCCTGCTGTCCATTCTATTCCATCCCTTCAGTCTTGCCAGATACTAATACAATTGCTGTTTGTGTAGCTGTGCTCTAGCTGAAAGGGTGAAAATGGGTGATGGTGGAGAAAGAACCTCTTTAAAATCACGGGAGTTTATTTATCACCTATCGTTTCAAAAAATAATTGGTAAAAACAGTTCCTGTTTTACGGTTACAGAAAAGCAGCAAGTAATATAATATATCAAAATATCTCAAATATCTCCAAATGCTTTGTTGAAAAGAGGTCTTTTGTTAAATTCTGCTTTTAATTCTTCGAACCGCACAGCACAAGAACATATGTAATTTTATCATAAAAGGCCACCCCAAAGACAGCCTCTCTCCCATTGACCTTTTGTCTGACCCACAGATTTTCTCTGACTTCTTTTTAACAAAAAATCAGAAACTGCCTTTTAATATTACCTTCGACTAATTTAATTATGACAGTTGTCATCCTGCCAAATCTAAAATGTCGGACAGGAGCTGGAGAAGAGTGGGACATAAAATTTACATTTGCAAAGTATTTGTATCTGTAATGCAAAGAAGCTATCACCTCTTTCCACAAGTAGGGTATTTGATTAAAATAAATCATAAATACGGGAGTCCCAAGTTTATGTCAGACAGCTATATTAGAGTATGAAGTGAGTCATGCCCTTCAAAAGACTGACTGTTAGCTATGTCTGTAGTCTCAGTTGTGATCCATCATCCTGGTACTTGCTACAAGGACGTTAATGCAAATAGCATCTGTAGTCATTACTCCCTGTAGGACTGTGTATACCTCATCATGGAATTCCCCATCTCGAAGCTCGTTTCTAATACAGTGAAAAAATGCTGTGGCTGGGATTGCACATGGTATTTCAACTGTTGCCACTGTGATCCCTCAGATAGCATTAGAATAATATCCTGCAGCTTGTAATCAATATAGTGCCTGAGCTAGTGTATTTCAGAAATATATTTGCTGTTAAGCATTGCCCTGCAGGCTTGAGCTCTGTAATGAGCATTTTTCATTTTCAAACCACTTCACAAACATAAAGTAATTATGAAGTGGTGGGATCTGATCCCCTGCTTCACATACAGCTGGGAAAGAGTAGAGCAGGGGAGTGAAGGCATAGGAGTCGAGGGGTTTGGCTGGCTTGGTGATTGAATGTGATTTGGAATATCTTTTGGCTTCTGTGCTGACAGTGCCCTCATCTATTGTTTCCTCTTAATTGAAGGGGAAAAGTAATTTCTTGAATTCTCTTTCAGTTTTGAAGTCAAGAGAGAGGAGATGAAATTTGACTTGCGGTCTCATTTTCAGCATAGTTACATGCAGAAGTTTTCTCTATTTTGCAATTGTACCCCCGTAAAGCAGGGAAAAGGAGTGAGATTAGCCACCCGAGTGAGTACCAAACCTACACGTGCTTTAAATCAAGGCGTATGAGATTTTTTAAATTGGCATTTGTCAAATGCAGATTTCTAGACCCGGTTCTATGGTTGTCATATTCTCTAGTTCAGAATTATGTTCAAGGAATTTCAATTGGAAACTATTTTTATTTATGATTTTATCTGGGTTATTATGCAAACAAGATTACAGTATACTTCATGGTGTTCTGTGAAGCAATCTTACTCATACTGTCTACATATGCAGGATAATGAATCACAGTGAATTTGAGTAAACAGTATTCCATCAATACAACTATATTTATTTTGTTCAGTAGCGTGCAGTTTTGTGTATCGTGTATCTAACAAAGTTTGTGTCCTCTCTCTGCCATCCCTCTTTCCCCTTATTTTTATATATATATATATATATATATATATTTATAGTTCTAGCACTGCTTTTAGGATTTCCTCATTCTTTTAGATGTACCAAAGGAAGGATAATAGACTTTTTTTTTTATCGAGCTCCTCTATCAGCCTGTAAGAGAGATCTGTGATGTGGTTCCTTCTGATATCCGTGAAAAGATGATGTGATCTTGGCTCTGCTCCTTTAAGTTTGATGCATGTTTTCAAACATGAATTTAAATCAGCGGTGTTCACTGCTTTTGAGATACCAACTCTTTTGGACATTGAGTATGTTTATAAGGTTCTATGGCAAGCATATGGAGACACCTTTCTCTGACACTTTACTAGTAGTATGCAGTCCACAGAGTGAAACTATGAATTTTGTTATTTTTTTTTTAGTTTAGTTGCTTCAAGCCAAACAACATGATTTTTGGAATTCATCTTCAGTGAGGATGGTGAGATGAGGTGTCCAGACTGTGTCTTGACAGCGCAGGTTCTATTAGTTTAGTGGCGTCCCACCAGTCTTAATGTATTTTGTTGTTGTTGTTGTTGTTAGTAGAAGAACTGAGAATGTTATTGCTGTTGTTGCTTCATTGTAGCAAGTTTTGAGGGGAGCTTTTCTCTTCTTAATAATTGCTTTTGCACTGACATTCTGTTGAAATGGAAACATTGTATGCGTCCAACATCACTTTTTTCCCCACTTAATTAAAGACCTAATAGAAAGGTCCTTTGAGGTCAAAGTTCAAATTCTGGTTAACTGTAAGGCACTTCAGGTTAGTAAGGTATGTTTTCATTGTGGTGCAGAGAATGGCAGTCTCTCTTGGCCCGCGCAGAGGCAAAATTTAAAGCCCAAAGTGCTGAACATTTACTACACTGAAGTAATAGATCATCTTGTAGAATCAATATGTTGGTACAAAGAGAAGTGAATGAGACCGCCAAGAGGTGCACCTCTAAAATGTTTGGCTCCCCAGAACAGGGTGTGGTAAAGATACACTTTTGGAAGCTTTTGGCATAAGCAGTGTTGTTTGGAAGTCTTCAATTTCTTGATCCTTTTTAATTTTGTTCAAGTTGCACCTGACTTGACAATAACTGTTGTTATTGTTGCACTGATTTGATGGCTGTTGCTCCTTTGTGCTTACTTTTGTATTTTTCTATTGTCCTTTCATACCGCTGGTAATTTTAATTCTACTTTTGATCTTTGTTATAACCACTGTTAATTCTTACACTGCTGAGTTCCACTTGTTGGCTGGGACACCTAAGTGATGGTTTGTGGTCTTCTTTCCTGGGCGGTGTCGCATCTAAGGGGATTGCTACGTTATGTTTCTTTATATACGTAAGGCTGCTAGAGGAGAGGGGTAGAGTTTGAGGAAGTATTTACAATGAACGAATTGAGGACAGTCAAGCATTAGAGCAGGTTGTCCAGAGAGGTGGTGCAGTCTCCATTCCTGGACATTTTCAAGAACTCATTGGATAGAGCCCTGAGCAACCTTTGTCTGATTTCATAGCTGATCCTGCTATAAGCACAAGGTTGGACAGAGACCTCGTGAGGTCCCTGAATTATCCTGTGGTCACACATGTAAAGCAAATAATACTTCTTGGAACCTCTGCTCAAAGAAGTGCATCAGGAGCTGCAGAAGGTAGCATTCACAGAGGATCTGCACAATGTAACAGAGCGGCAACTGGGAAATGAATAAACAGAGTTCAAGGTTGAATCTGCCCATGATTCTCATGATTGCATCTTCCAGCCATTGCTATATATGCTTTATGATAATAATTGTTAGTGAACTTGAGCGTCTGTACTAAAAGCTCCCTCTGATTTCTAGAATTATTTCTTCTGTTCCTCAGCTTTCTCATATTCAGCCTATGTCTCCTAAACTAAGTGGCATGCTTTAAATAAGGGGGCAATCCTCAGGGAAAGGGTTTGTGATTACCATAAGACCAAGTATGTCTTTTATTTAATGTTTTTTATAAGAGATGATAATTTAATTTTTTTTTTAATTAATATGTCAAATCAGTTTTCATATACCCTCCATTTAGACACTTTTTTTCATTTCTCTGTATGGTGGGTAACTGCTAGTTGCACTTGACTTAGGCTGTCGGAGTTTTTTTCTAGTTATAGTGTTAATATCAAGTTTCAAAGTGTGTTTAATGCAGCCTGACCTTTTTTTTAAAGCCAGATAGGATTTGGGGTGAATTGCAAAGCGATGCCTTACAAATAAAGCCAACCACCAATTCTATCTTTCCACCTCTAAAGCAAAAGCTAAATTAAAATCCTAATACTTCCTTTTTGTCAAGAATTTTTAAAACATTTTTCCTTCTGCTAACAGTCTCTGAAATTGTTGCGAGTTTTGAGCCTTAATTTCACTTGCTTTTTTTTTTTTTTTTTTAATCCACATGCNGCTGGTGACCTGTAGCGTGCTGCTTGGCTGCTGGTAAAACAGGAAATGGGGTGAGTAACTTCTTTTGGCAATGCTCATACCACTTCTGTTAGAGAGTTCTCCAGATTTAGAGAAAGGGGAGATACTCTTACTATAACTTTTTTCCAGCATAGTAGAGATGAGAAACCACTTAATGCAGTGGGCCTGCTGAGACGCATATGTTAAGAGAAAATTTTAACCAAGCAATTAATGCTGTATTTTTGAGGTCAAGACTGTTGCATTCATATAAAGGTACTTTTGCTAACAGTTGTGGAATATGTAGACTCACTTCCTATGTCCTTGGCCAAGATTTTAACTTACTTTGTACCTTCAAAATTAAGCATAAGGAAATTCAGAATTGGGATGTGCTGTCAGTTTATTTGGGTTTTTTTATTATTATTTTTTATTGTCCGTAGCTTTTGCTGTATGTCTGACAAGAACTCTTTTATATAGACTCCATTCGTCTGTATAAAAGGCGAGAAGTTGATTTTATAGTCTTGTTATGATACTATTGTCCAGTTTACTTGATGCTTACAAAGGATAAGATAGCATTTGGATCAGTTTGTTTGTTGTTTTTTTTTTACCTGGTTTGACCTCAATTGGGGTTTCTTATCTCTTTTGCCTCATAATGTGATTATAGGATACGGACTTTCAGCTTGGAGTGCAGGCTGTCTGTCCAGCTATGCAGCTTTGAGTGAGCTTAATGGTCCTGAAAGGTGACATGATGCCATCTGTGAGCCAGAATCTTCTTGTACATGGAAGACATAATGAAATACAGACCTCTTCAGGTTTAGCTTATGTTAATAGTGACTGAAAATTGTTAGTCAGATAATGGTGAAAATTCAGTAGTGTGGCAAGAAAGATACTAGTGCAGTGGGTGCAAGTGAGTTTTGACTCTTCTTTTTTATTCCTCAGTGCTTTGAAATCAATTTAAACGCTTGATTCTTTGTCTAGTCCAAGACCCTCGCATTCCTGGCCCAATGAGAACATATTACGGCTGTTTTGAATGGATGAATTGTCTTTGTGAGCAAAAGCAAAGAAATGCACTTCTCTCAAAGTTAGTTGAGGATACTGAACTAGTCTTTGGTGGGAGCCATCTTGGCTGGAAGTACCATTTCAAGATATTGATAGAAAGCTAGACTAAGAGGTGGTGAATCGCTTCCTGCTTTGAGACTAATTTAAAAGCAATTGTTTCATTTAACTGCTTGAGAGAGGATGAGACCAGCTATTGCCCACACAGCCTACCATTGGTGCCATTTGTATAGGAGGGCATGCGCTTTGCTCTGTAAGTTTCCAAACAAATGGTTTGAAATCACAGTTAAACCATAACATATACGCTGGTATCCTTACAGGCATCTGCTTCTTTTAATTTCTCTCTCCATCGGCAAAGACACAGGAGTCGAGGCGTGGTCTTGTACCAACAGAGGTAGTTGAGCCTGTCCCTGCCCTCAACTGAGGTTGTCATCTGGGCTTTTCCTTTTAGGAATTTGGGCCCACTGGAGTTCATGCCCTACTTTAATGAAGGGCTAGGTCGCCCTTTTAACAATATGAATAAGTCTTCCTAATTTTTTTATTTTATTTTTTTAAAAAAACAAAGGATTTTTGTGCATATCTCTTTCTCAGCTCTTCTCCAGGTAAACTTTGGAAAGACTTTTGCAACTTTTGATCTACCACGAAGCTATGGCATGATTTTCCTCAGTGCGTGTTCTTTTACCCAGAAAAAAAGAATCTATTTTTAAATATTAGTGAAAAAAACACAGGCAAATAGCAACAGGGCAAAACAAGATATTATTTAGGCTGGAAGCTGGACAGGAGGCTCCTTAACAAGTATCACAGGTGCTGCCCTGCAGGATCCAGATACACAGTTTACTTAAGCTGAACTAGATGTTGATTTACTATCAGAAGGATCTTGCCTCCATCTGCATGTACCTTCTGTCTTTCTTGTGTTAACATATGTGCTTATGTGACCACCCGGACAGCTGATCATCTCACTGATCTAGCTGAAAACCAAAACTTTTTTTGGTGGATCAGGGTTCGCTTTAAGTGAGATCAGTGGACTGGTATTACTTACCACGCTGCGTAGTGTCAGCGTGCAAGCACTAACAGGAGTGCATGGCCAGAGTCTGGGAAAAAGCAACATAGTCCTCAATTGGCTTGAGCTGACTGTAGCTCAAGTAGCTACACCTTTAGCTACTCCCTGCCAAACTCTTACGTTTTTATTGGGAGGCATCTTACCTAGAATCCTGGTCTGGCCTTAATGTTTCCTCGACATTTTGTTTGTTAATTCAGTACGAAGATTCAGTGCTGTTATAGGCGGTCTTGGAACAGCCTTTCATACTTTTGTGCCATGGTCTGTATGCTTAGTACTTTTGTCCTTTTTTATTTGTGCTTTGCTTGTTTACCTGGGACTAGTTACTTAAGTTTGTCTTGAAATACTATATGTCGCGTATCAATCTTTGACAGACTCCTGTGCAAGTTATTATTTCTTTGTGTATGTGATTCAGAAAACTGGGCCTTTCCTTGGCAAAGGATGACATTGTTCAGCTGAAAGAAGCTTATAAGTGGATTATTCATCCCCAGTTGTCAGAAGAGTTGGGTGTTCCTGCTGACGGAAAGGTGTCGTATAAATAAGAAAACACTTTTTTTCTCTCTGTTTTTTTTTTAATATGTGCTTGTGTGTGTATATATATTTATACACTTATATATATGAGGGGAAAAAGTAAAAATATATACTTCTTTCCCTCATTAACACATAAACAAGTTGCACTACTTTTATATTCAGTGTAGGGGGAAGCAGGGGGGGGAAGTTCTTTTAACCAGAGATCTCCAAGTATCAATACTGAGGAGTCCAGTCTTCATTTTTGTACACATAGACCATTGTATCTTCTGAAACCATCGTGGTCTTTTGCTAAATCTCTTGCTCTTGGACTGCCACCCTCCTTTTATCAATGAGACTTTTTCAGTTTTCTCATTTTCCAGGACCTCTGTTTTCCGGAGGCTAAGGAATGCTCACACATTCCTCCTTTATTCTCCTATTACTGCCACCACTGTTACTGCTCTGTGAGATAAACCGCTCAGGTTGTTAGCATGTTAAATTCTATGGATAAAATATATTTCCGAAACGTACTGGCAGCTAAAAGATTGGTCCTTGTTCACTTTAATGATTGCTAGAGTTGGATGCATGTTGGAACCTGCAATACCTGTAATTAGGCAACAGAAATGTTTTTTCGAATGCTGTTTCCAACTTCCAGATTCTGACTTGCATTCTTAAAATGTTTCTGAAATGCATTGACCGAACATGACATTCAGATGTTGCCAGACAAATTCAGAAACGCCATCATCTTGAATGTAAATCAAGACTCTGCAAACTTGGCTACAATTCCTGCTGAGGACAAGGCAGTCTGTAGTTTTTACTTGTCATCAGGCAGAGGACTGACCCCAGGACTAGACTCACTTAGTCTTTACATTGATTTGTCAGCTTCCATAATAATTACAGATTGTCTTTTCCCAGGAGTGCTAATGGAAAGCATCCCTTTTGTCTTAGTGAAGAAAGAAACGCTTAGTTACCCTGAAGATGATCCAAGAAGAAACAAAACTTCTTACGTACCAACACAGCAAAAGCTCTACGATGCTTAGGCACTGAGCCACTCCAGACATCATTGTACCATAAAAGTTACTTGTCTAGTGCTCTTTATCTACAAGGCGCTTGAATATTAGCCAATCTTTTCAATAGCCCTCTTGAGGTATTCTGGTATCTGAATAACAGAAGTAATGAGTGTTGTTTGCCCAAGGCCAAAGAGGGAATTGGGGGTAGAATTGAGATTACACTAGAGTTTCTGGTCTAGCTGTCAATCCGCTAGGACATGTTGCCTTTCTTTGCCCCAGGGCCATCCAGTCATTGCAAACGAAGCCCCTGACAAAATTTTACAGTGGTGACTACTACAGGGGTTTTATCTTTATTCCACGCTATGCACTGCTCTCCCAGAAGGTTTGTTAAGTTTAGTGACCGTAATAGGCTTTGAGCATACACTGTCTCTGACTCAGTTCCCCCTGTGCAAAACGGGGCTCCTGTCTATGATGTGTAGGTCACTCATGTTTTTGAAGTGGTCTCAGATCATCTTTGGTTACTTCAGAAATGCAAATGCTATTATGGCACATGTTTTAATGTCTTTAGATGATGTTGTAGAATAAATGGGTTACTTTCTCTTTTGTCTACCTCTTTACTGTTTTCCTAATACTAAAGATGCTTGAGAATATCCTTCCTGTTTGTTTAAAAAACTATTACCGCCTTCTTTTTTTTTTCTTTTTTTTTTTTTAATTTAGAGTTTGTTTGAAGTTAGCGTGGTCTTTGCTCACCCAGAAACAGACAAGGAGTGCCATTTCCTGTAAGTTTTTATATAAATAACAAAAGATCTTTATCTAAATATTGTGCAACATTGTTGGTTTGGATTTGCTACAGATGAGACTATGCAGTGTTTATAAACTAGAATGGGGCCTGCATCTAAACTTCCTCATATTCAGATAGGGTTGCAGAGCTTAAAGTTAGACCATCTCTGGTTAATTCTGTGCTTTAAAGCCAATAAACAAAATCATCCAGAATTTTGAGTTTGACTGGAAGGAAGTTGTTCAATTTCAGCCCTTTTCAAAGTCATTAGCCTCTTCAATATAGCCTTGTCATTTTAAAAAATAAATTCATAACCACGTAGTTGCAGGTGGGAGAATATTTTGAGGTCACGCCTAGGCTTTCCTGCTCTTGTAGGAGACATGGATGGGAGGGAAGCCTTTGAAGTGAATTAATCCAACTTAGCTGGTTGATTAAAACAAACGGAAATTCCCTGGCCACTACCCTTAGCTTTTGGCTTGGCCCAGTAGGGCGTCTGCTATACACAGAGAAGCAAAATATTTCTGTGAATTTAGCTACCATTTATTCTGATTTCTCAAAATCTTGCTGTAGTATATTCTGGATAATTAGGTTCACTCTTCCTGTTTGCTGATGCTTCCTGGAAAATCTAAGTTTCACTCAGTTTCATCGTTTGTGCTCCTACTGCAAGTTAAATATTAGCATAGAAGGAGGCTCAGCATAGAATTTCTGACTTCCCTGCTGCACAGGGCCTTCAGTTCTTGCGACTAGGTATTTTCTTTGCAGCCTTTATATATTTCCCTGATTTTACCCGTTCTGGCAATTTGTGATCTTTGTTTGAATGCCCAATATGCCACTTACTTGGTTTTCAACAACTGCATCCTTCATACGTCTTGGGGTAGGGCGTGAGGGAATGCATTCTTGGTGACATACCTGGTATTAGGAAGAATTATTACCAGCATTTGCTGAACTTCTTTCCTGTACAGCTTCTTCAATACTGGGCAAAAGGGGGAGAAAGTAGTAGGGCCAGGCTATAATTCTAAACAATGGTACCTGCAATCCTGTAAAAACTCAAACTTTTGTTCTTATTTATTTAATTTTACTTGATCGGTTCTTGTTTCCCGTGGTGCTCTTCCTTCTTCTGAAACCTCTCGGCAATTACCTTCAGCTCATCCTTCCATCCTTTTTGTGACCTTTCAAAAATGCTGCTGCCAAGCACGTTATGGTGCCAAGGTTAGCTTTCCAAGTGGAATCGCTGTAGAGGTGAAAGCTGTAAAGAAATTCCATTCCACATTTCAACTACTCAGCTTTATTCCCTGTGCCTTCACAATATCCCTTTACTTGCCTTCTCTTTGTAGCGTACTTAAACAGCAATAACGGTTTTAGATGTTTTTCTGAAGTGACGGCGTATTACCTAATTTAAATTACATAGTAGTTTCTCAGGCGTCAAGGCATTCTGCATGTGTGACTGGCTGGGTCTGGGCATATTCTGAGACAATGGTTTGGTTTTGATGTAAATATGGTATATTTTGACAGTTGTCATAGCTTTAGCAGTGACAGTCACGTTTTTTGTGGAAGCAAAGTAGGACCTTGTCTCAACTTGGAGAAGTCCTCCAGGTGTGCTTTTGGGTGGGATTTCCAGGTATGGCATCTGCAATTTCTCATCTCTCAAGCTGTTCTTACACAATTATGCGTAGGTAGGTGTGCTAAAGTGACCTTTGCTTTGACACGAAGGTTGCATTGACTCTTCTTAGTTTATGTTTGGAGATTTATGTTTAAATTTAAATTCTGGAAGAGGGAAGTAGTGATGCTTTGTGTCACAAACTGGCCACGCAAGTTGCTTGTATGGAAACAGCAAAGGTCAGACCTGCATCCTTATAGTCCAAAGTAGTTACAGAGGCATTGAAAATTGTGTTGTAGGCCAGAAATTGTCTCTAACTGCATACATAGAAATCCACTAATAGGAACAGCAACTTCCTCTACAGTACTCAGAAAAAGTGTTTCACTGACTTGGCTTTCACTTTCGTGAAACAGCCAATAGTTTCCTTTTGAAGAGGCAAAGCACAAATGGTATCGAACACCTGGGGTTACTTTTTCTGTAGCAAGTTGAATTTTCCTATCCAGAAGCAGCAATTTGAATCTATAGTTTGTAGTGTCTAAGAACAGCAAGTACAGGTTTCAAGATGTCAGCAAAGCTTGCACAGAACTCAAACATCAATCATGACCTTTATTGAGAAGGATTAGAAAGGACTGAAAGCTAAACTTCTTGTGTGCTTTTCCATCCCATCTCAAAGCTGAGACACGTTTGTGTTGGTCAGAGCAAAAGGAGATCACACAGCTTTGTCCACGATTTCTGTCTAGATCAAGCAATGCACATCTTCCGCCGTTTGTGGTTTAGGATAAAGTTAATTTTAAAATGCGCTCTGTGCTAAGCTGTGGAAGTGAGATAGTGGGCATATTGGTACAAAGACATTGTACATGCTATGGTTATAACTCTGTTTGTTTATTTTTCTGTAAGAGTAGCAGCTAATTTTCATTTCTGTATTTAGAGCCACAGCCTGTCCAGACTGTTTCAAACCAGCGAAGAACAAACAGGTAGGATCTCATCGTTGCTCTATTTCCTTTCTGACATTCAGAATTTCACAGCAGTAGCTACAATGAAGAATTTATCTGGGTATTCAGTCAGTGTTTAATGTCTGGTTTTCCTTTATGAAAACCTCTCCAGTTTTTGGTTGTCTGAAAAAAAAGTTGTCTCCTTTATTCAGTTAATGTTTCTCTGCTTAGGAAAACTAGGCGCTTGGTGCTTTTCTTCATTCATTTTCCGGACTGTCTCAAGGCCGTAATTTTAGGAACGTTCTCTGTGAATACCTCCCTTAAGATCTAGGAATTTGATTGTCATGCATTAAATGTAGCATAAAAGATGATCCTCAAGCTCTCTGTGAGTGAAACAGTTCAGATAAGTCACATTGAGAAGATGAGACTCCACAGCTGAAAGAGAATGATCACATTGCAGTTTTCATGTCCTCTGATCTGAATGAAAGACACAATGCATGGAGGATGGTTTTATCCTGTCTACCTCTAGAGGAGGGGAGAAAAGAAAAAGGGACCTTGCCACTTGTTGCAGGCCCTGAGCGCACACGCAATCATTGACGGAAAAGAGGACATGTAAGAATAAAAAAACAGTTGGAGAGAAACTGACATAAGTAGGACAGTTGGTGTGATCAGAGGGAGAACAAGTAACTTCTATCAGAAGCCTGTGTAAGGCCTTTTATTCTTTCTGGTGAAGAGTCTACCGACATTTGGCAGAGGCAGTCTGACCCAGGAATTCTGCCTACTCTACTCCACCTGACCAATAAATGCAAGTCTTTTTTTAGAAGGATTGCATTGTTATAACTCACCGCTTGCTGCATTGCTTTCCTTTAAAAGGGGGGAAATCCCACATAAGGAGCTAAACCAGCAGGGCCTGGCTGTTATAACCACACAGGCAACAAGATATAGGGGAATCGAAAGGAAAAAATACCGACTCTGAAGAGCCGTCAGAGGTTCATCCTTACAAAGAAGCTGTGCTTGAAGCTAGCTTCAAGGGCTGTGTTAATCAGAGTAGTAGTATAAAAACTGGGTTCTGAGTGAAAATTTCTGTGTCATCTGCTGTAGACAGTTCTTTAAACCTGCTGCTAGTTAAAGGGGTTTCCAGTTCATCTGTTCTACAAGGAATGGAAGTGCTATTATCTCTAATTTATGCTTAGAAGGAGAAAGAGCAGCTTTCCTGAAGGCACCCGAAGCTCTGTGTTAGAGCAAAGACTTGAATTGTCCCAAAGTGACCCAGTATTTTTCAGGTTTTTTTCCAAATCCCCAATCCAGTTCGCAGAAAAGACATCATTAAATTGGAAATTCAGCAGATGGCCATCAAGACAGTCGGGGGGCTGGAGCACATGCCCTAGGGGGAGAGGCTGAGAAACTTGGACTTCTTCAGCTTGGAGAAGAGAAGGCTTTCAGGAAGACCCAACTGAATCTCCCTCTAGTACCAACAGAGAGATTGTTGAGAACAGAGAGCCAGGCTGTTCGTCACAGTGCATGGTGGAAGGATGAGAGGCAGCGGAAAGAAGTTGAAATGTGAAGTCTGGAGTAGCTATAAGAAAGAGCTTCTTACTGTGAGGACAGTTGGACAGCGGAGCAGGCTATGCAGAGAGGGTGTGCGAGCTCCATCCTTGGAGGATTTCAAGACCTGACTGGATAAAACTCTGGGCAATACAGTTTGATCTCATAGCTGACCATGCTTTAATTAGGAGGTTCATTTACTTCTACTGTCCTCAGCCTTCCTAAAGTAGGATTCCACCTCATCTGTTACAACACTTGTTTCTCCTGTTCTAGGAACCTAAATTCTGTGTTTTCTGCCCTAGCCTCACTTGAGTTATCAACAGCAGCACCTGGCTATGCCTGGAGGATGGTAGTCGTGGCTCCTGCCACTATTGTACTATTATTACTGCTTTTACTATCAGTTCACCCTTGTGAATCGATGCAGGTTGGGAGTCTGAAGTTGCTTGCCCTCCCCAGTTCGAGAACTGCCAAGCCCTACCATTCAGAGCCCTTACTTCTGAGTATGAATGAACTTTTGAACTTTATAAACAGATACCTACTCAACAGTCTTATTTTCAGAAGAACTAGCTGCCTACTGTCACTGAGATAAAAGCAGGGGCTGAGGTACACTTAACTTTTGAAAATGGGGAAGCTGGTTTAGGTTTCTGTTCGTGGATTTAGGGTTCTGGTTTTAATCGATTTTGCAAATTTGGACCTGAGCTGCCAAGCACTACTTTTTGTGTTCTTTCTTTTGCACACTTTTATTTATCATGTGAAATAAGATAGTTTCCAGAGATATGCTTAGCATTTATTTCAGCTAACCGAAGGGCAGGCTTAGTAATTGAATATTCTAAGGAGTTGGAGTAGGTTTCTTTGGAAGCGTGACAGTAACTTTAGACCTGCTGAAAGCCAGTGGCGCTTGTTATTTTTTTCTGTGTAAAAACACAGTGAGGAAACCGACACATACAAACAGTAGCGTATTCTAGAAACAAAGGGGCAAATCTTAGTTCTACAACTAAATAACTGTTATGTTCCAGTCTGTCAGCTGTTATTAGTTGTATTGCTGTCACGTTGCGCATAAAGTTGCTTGCATAGATTTTGGCAAAATTACCTGTTGCTCTTTGTTGCTCTATTAAAGTGAGGGTTAAGATCAGAGTGAGTTCTTGCTGATACAGAGTTGCTTTTAGGTATAAGAAAACACAAAACACAAGTGAAAAAACTATATTGTGAGAAGTGTACAGTGTGTATGTTTTAGGGTTTTTTTTTCTTCCTTAGGCATATTCTTTGTTAGCTTCTCTTAGTTCTTGACTCTTTTTTTTATTTCACTATGCAGTCTGTTTTCACTAGAATGGCAGTTGTAAAAGCCCTAGAGAAGATAAAAGAAGAGGATTTTCTCAAGTAAGTATATACTGAAACTAGTTCTTAGTATTGTGCTTTTGTTTAGAATTAGGATGGGGAGGAAAATATTAAGTGGGTAAGTAGTGATAAGATCTATAAAAGAAGTTTTAATTGTTTAAATTCTGCTAGTTTACTGGTTAAAATGTGTTGTGTTTTCTATTCTTCTGGTAATAAAATGTCATTCCAGATCTTTTAATTAAGAAGTAATCTTAAAATGCTTGAGTTAAGCCACAGAGGATGGAAAACTGGACATGACAGAAATGATGGTCTTTTTCCCGCTAGTAAAAGTGCTTCGTTGGTTGATTATCTCAGGAGCAGCTGGGAGGAGAAACTGTGGGTCAGAGCGCTGCAGTTCTGCTTTGTGCTTTCAGCAGTACGTCACTGCAGCTCTCTGGGCTGCCATGGGATTTAGAACGGTTAGAAGTGAAAACAGTTTGTTGTAATATTGCCAGTCATTTACATTCAAAAATCTTCATGTACATCCCCAAAACCACAGCAGAGATTTAGAAATCGAGGAGTTTCCTTCTGTATTTTGAACCTTAGAGTTTGTAAGGCAAGCTTCTCTTTACAAGAAAGGCTTTTTCCCATATTTCCAAAATGTTAGGAGTTGAGTTTTAAGAAAACACCAAGTGCTGTAATATGGTAAAAATCACAAGCAGAGGGAAGACATCAATAGACACTTTCTCTGTAATTAACTGTGCTTAATTGCACTAAGTCTTCGCAGCTCTTTTCTTTAATTCCCAGCAAAGATTTAGTAATAGATCCTGAAGATAGTTTTCATGCAGTACTTAGTTTCATTATTGCTATAGCTGTAGTACGGTACATCTTATTAACGCGCTTTGGAGTGTTATACTTCGATAATGTTTGATGACAGATTGACAAAAGTGTTTGCAATGTGGTGTTCTTGATTTGCTTAATGTTTATCCGTTTCTTGGTGCTCCAGCTTTTGATGCGAATACTGAGTTTATACTGTAGCTGTGGTTTGTGTAACTGAAGTTGTCATCTTTCATGCCATTATTGCTATGGTAATGCTCTGTCGTGTTCTGGTATTATAGTACTTTTTAATCTTTTTTTTTATACAGGCATTTTCCATGTCCCCCAGGTTCACCAAAGAACCTCTGTGTTGCTCTGGAAATTCAGTGCAATAATGGTGCAGTTTTTGTCGCTGGTAAAGTGATCCATTTATTTGCTGCTGTGTTGTCTTAAACATAACTTCATAATACTGCTGCGAGACCCAGAAGATTCTTGCTATTTGTTGATTCCTGTAACTAAAACAAAAAATTAAAACCAAATCTAGCTCTAGGAGCGCACTTTGAAAGGGGAAGAAATCATACTTGTCTTTGCTGCAGACATGATTTTGTCAAAAGTTAGAAATTACAGACCAACGTGCTAAAATCAAAACTATTTGCCTGCTCTTACACTGTGAATTTGAAGTCAGAGATGGTGCGTGGTGGAATACGGTTGAAGAGGAGTGGGAGCTGCAGACAGCTGTATCACGGCCAAGGTCAGGTTCCCGTGACAGGCGCTGCAGGAGGGGAGCACGTCACTCCGGCTGCTCCCAGTGTGCGCACACACCTCCCTTCTGGATATTTAGGAAGATCTTGCTTTTCCTTGCCATTGGTTTTCTTGTGCTTTGAGAGATGAAAGAATTCTCTCTTCTAGAGACAGCACAGGGTGATGTGAAAATTTAAAACAACTTACTTTGTGCCGCTGCTCATTAAGGGGACTTATCCAGAAGCAGTTTATGAAACAAAGAGTTTTGCCCCGTTGTCAAAGCTTGCTCTCTCCTTCAGAAAACCTTTGTCCCTGCAAATCCTGGAGTTGTAATATGTCCCCTCATAATAAGGACGTGGTTTGGAAAAGGCGCTTCCCCACTAAATAAGCTCCTGGCAGTGCTCTTCACTTGCTTGGATTTTGGTTTGGATTCAGAGGTTTTCACCATCTGGATTTATCTGCATATTATTGCATTCAAAACTGCCAATCTTAATGCAATTAATAAAGGTTCAGTTTTGGAAAGCTTAGCTCTTCCTAGTTCCCCCCTCCAAACCGAGACAGTATCTGAAATAACTGGGCGAGACAGGTAATACAACCACCCTTGGTGTCCCTGAGTTGAGATGATAAAACTTTTTCTGTCGCCTGCCTGCGAGAGTATCTACCCTTCCCCAGGCCTGTGTATAAACAACCACTTATTTAAATATATGCAAACAGCTTATTTTTAAAACCCTACAATTTTAATCCAACATACTATGTTTAAAAGGATGGTACAAATCCTGACTAAAGGATAACGTAAAATGGCAAGAAAAAATGCAAAAGTGCGTGTTCTCATGGGAGGCTACTTGGTGTTGCGTACATACCCGTTTCTCATTTTTAATTACTGATTAGACAGTTAGATGAACGTTTTCATGAATGCAGTGTCTTTTAGCCTTTTCTAAACGCACTGGTTTAGGTTGCTTTGTTGGATGGTTTTATCAGAATTCATCTGTATGGCGAAAGAGGCAGAGGGCTGGCTTTCTGCATGTGGTTTAATAGTGGTTTTGCAATTTATAGTTTATAGCTTGTTCCAAACAAAACCAAAAAAATCCCGGCAGGATGTTGTCTTTAATTTTTGAATAATTAAATCCAGAAGAGAAGAATTCATTGAGTACAGTGCAGTTATTTTGTTTTTACGGCAGTTTAAATGAGACAGGATCTTAATTTGTAAGCACAGTTTCAGAGTTGGTATTGCCCTCCTGACCTTCTCTTTGGTGTTCACTGAACGCTTCCCCCCAGCTTTGTTTTAAAGGTTCGGGAGACGCTGTCAAACCGAGAAACCCCTTCTGTGTTTGTTTAACCCGCTCTTGTTCAGATCAAAAGCTAAAATTATTAGAACGGGGAGTTGAGAGAGAAAAAAAGAATATTATTTTCCTTTTTCCGTTTTATGGAAAGAGAATTTAGCAGTGTGAGGCTGATAATCGTAGTGCTTTCATTATTTGCCCCAGTGAAACAGTATTAGTCAGTTTCCCCGTTTGTTTGTGTGGGTTTTTCTGCAGATCAAAACGCAAGAAGGAAACACTGTTAGAAATAGGAAAATATGATACTGAAAACCAGAAAAATTGAGATGACAGATGCACAGTATAATACGCATAACTACTTTGAACTCCTTTTTGCTTTTCTATATGCAAGGTTTCAGGTTGAAACTTGTTTGTGCAGGGGGGTTACTCATTCTTCTTTATGAAGAATATGTTTTGTGCATATTTTCACTTCTTATAAAACCTGTCAATAAGAAAGCTCATCTTGATCGTCCGTGTCAGACTTGTTCTTTGGTTATAGCAGTTGTGTCACAGGAGAGGATGGCATGCTAGTGTGACATAACACGGGACTATGACTGACATCAGTCGGAGGATGGCAATCTCTTTATATGGCAACTTTTCAAGGTTCTTGAAATGTGTGCTGGTTTATTTTTGACACATTTTGCTCGCGTGGTTTTCCTTGTAATGAGCCAAAGCATTTTAGTCTGGGTTTCTTTTGTTAAACTTTCAGACAATGGCAGGACTCGGATTGAAACCTGGATTACTTGATACAGGGGGTGTGTGGGAACTTCTTCACTTGGGTCACGTGTACGTTGGTGGACAGGCGTATGTATAGCGCTGGTTGGGTATACGAGAGGCTGGTCAAAGACCATGGTCTGATCCAAACAAATAATTTTTCCATTCAGAATTAAGTTGACTCAGAGTAGGTGCTTGAACCTGTGGGTTTTCTTTTCCGGTTGAGTCAGGCTACATGCAGCTTTGTTTCTGTGGTTACACCTGAAGGTATGACTGCAGCAGTAGGCCCTCCAACTCTACCTTTAAGCTGGCCATCTCGCATACTGAAACTCTCGTAGGCGCAGCAGCATGCGTTTCATACTGTTGCTGTAATGCTCTTGCCATAAAACAAGTTTAAGCCTGTAAATTTATTTTCACAATGCTCCAATGAAAGTTAAATATGTTGTGCTGTGCAATACTGGAGCTTTCGTCCATTGCTTTAGAATGGTCTTTAGAATGGTTACTACAGGTAACGTAGTTGTTTTTTACAGGAAGATACAACAAATATTCAAGGAATTTACCTCAGACTCCCTGGATTATTGATGGGGAGCGGAAGCTGGAATCTTCAGTGGAAGAACTGATTTCAGAGCATCTAATGGCAGAATTTAAAGCAGATAGTAAGTATCTAGGAGATCTTTTACCATATATATTTTTCATCATTACCAGAATATTTTTTCTTAGTAGCTACTCACTTAATACAAGTGTAAGTGAAAAAACCTGTTTCTTTGTCCCTCTCTTATCCTTCCAAGTCCAAGCTCGTAAACTTTTTTTAGCTATGATCTGTGAGTAATTAGATGACTGCTTTATTTTATGCAGTGTCTTTTATCCTTCTAAAATATCTCCTCAGTTGATCTGATGATGCAAATATTATGGTTTTATGTGGTAGTATTTTTGCCTAGCCATACTTCTTAACAGTTGGTAGTTTATAAAATGACTTGTAACAAGAAGGTTTTCGCCACCAGTGTTCCATAACACCTGCCTAGCCTTCGACCCCCTTCATGTTTCTTACCTCGACTAATTTATTTTCTTCAGTGCATAGAGTTCCACAAGATAAATGCTTATCCGGGGATTATCCAGATGAAATAATTGTTGCCCACCATTTGTCATCTACTAGATGTGGAATTAGAGACATAGAAGGCCCAAGGAAAAATCGCATTAAATACTAGTTTGGAAAAAACCAGCTACTTTCCCCTCCTCTCCTCCTGCCTCCCAGTGGATCTGTTAGCCTGAACACTAGGAAAACCCTCAGACCGTGTCTTTAGGTCAGGTGCTATCTAACACCTTATTTCAGCTTGCAGAATTACTACAGGTGGCTACCAGAAGTGCGTGTGCAGCAACGTTGAGAAGAAATATAAACG
Source organism: Himantopus leucocephalus (assembly GCA_003993805.1). Classification (NCBI taxonomy): domain Eukaryota; kingdom Metazoa; phylum Chordata; class Aves; order Charadriiformes; family Recurvirostridae; genus Himantopus; species Himantopus leucocephalus. The sequence goes on from RSEF01000003.1 coordinate 442,267, forward strand.
AATAGAGAGACCATTGCCAGTAGGTCAAGGGAGGTGATCCTTCCCCATTACTCAGCACTGGGGAGGCACATCTGGAGTACTGGGTTCAGTTCTGGGCTCCCCAGTAGAGGAAAGATGTGGACGTACCAGAGCGAGTCCAGCAAAGGGCTGTGAAGATGATTGAGGGTCTGGAGCATTCCCAACTAAGAAAATTCTGATAGTGTGACCAAAATACGCCCTCATGACCATGGAAGATGATTATATAGTTGTCATAATGTGACCAGAGAGATGAGAGAGAATAAAAACTGAGGAAATCTTTATGCTGTGCATGTTCCCCATGGAGGAAAAAAATTTGAAACCATCAGTTTTTCAGAGACCCTTTGGAATAAAGCTGCAAAGTTACCCCTAGTGCAGAGTTTGGTCCCCTGTTCCTCCTTCAGGCAAAGCTTAAAGGTGGAAGGGGTACTGCTGAAGGAAACTAAAGAGCCAACAGTACATTTTTTCTAGCTTGAAAGATGAAAATACCCAAACACGCAGAGGTAACTTTTCAGTTTGGACTTGAATTGTCTTCCTCTTTTGTCCAGGCGTGTGTGACTAGCAGAAATTTCTCTGAAATCTTTGGAAACCATTGGGTTTATTTAGGATAAAAAGTTGTGTTTTGGAGGAAGACAGCTCAGTTTGATTTGATTCATGGACTTGAATTAGCTGGGTAAGAAATGGACAAAATTAATTAGTAAGTGGAATTCCTTTAAGATGGTCCTGCGCTTTTTTGGATATTTTCAGGGTTGTGGCGGTCACATTCGGGCCAAAGAACTAGGAGTGCTCTTCAAGAAACTTGTGAACATGATGCAATAAACAATAACTATCCCAGATTTTGTCAAATACAGTGCAGGCTTCATTTTGTAAAGGTAGCTCTTTGAAGTATATTTGCAAACAAGTTTAGAGAGAAAATATTTCACGTGGAGAGTATTAAAAATGCAAAATAAAATCTCACCTCCCTTGTTCAAATCTGTTACAGGCTTTAATTTTTCTTCCTCCGGAAGAGAAGATGTGGATGTAAGAACGCTAGGCAATGGTAAGGCTTGGAACATCCCTTGTGAACACACAGAAACAAACAAAACGGTTAACCGAAGCTACCCTAGTAGACCTTGCTGAATGCTAAGTGCATAAGTGTGTGATTAGGCACGCTTTGAAATTTTCTCTCAGAGACGTTTTGGTGATATTTACGTATTTATTCCCAAAGACTGAACAGTTTCCTAAAGCCAACTGAGAGAGGAGCCCTTTTTCAGTGTCCTTGGCTGCACAGATGCATGGAAATGCATAGCTTGTTAGGAGTATTTTATTTGATTCACTAACTATTTTTAAGCCATTTATGTCAGACTGATTCCTCTCTTGTTTTCTGTTGGGTCCTTCGACTTTGCCTCACTGTCGCTGGGGAGTGGGGAAGCCTCATTTTCTTTTTGAACCCTTTATAAAGGTCAGTTGCTTTCCGATATGCTGAAGGTGCTATAGCCAAAGGAGGAGGGGAAAGAAAAGGTAAAAATTCACAATGTTGTGTTCCGGTTGCTGTCTGATTTGTAGTGTAGTTCTTGGCATTGCTTATACTGGGGATCATCCCTGGCCCCGAGCACAGAAAGTGCAGCTATTGCAACAGATGTTTAGCTGAGGGAGCGGGATTTAACATCATCTTGCACCTGGGCATTGCTGTAGGTGACAGAAAATAAGCTAATTAACTTTTTTTCTTATTTTATTTTTTAATTAGCACAGGCTTGTACAAGATGTCTTCTGGGAAGTCATAATTTGCACTTATTGCTGATACGGGGGTTTAGTAGCCAAAAAAAGTCCCTTGTTTCTTTCCTTCCATCTGATGCTACATCCCTAAACCCGCAAGTCCTATCCCTGTTTGCATAACAGCAGACGATCTTCGCACCTTCCAACCTTACTGCATAAATTCAAACGTTAATTTAGAACAACATGTTTTTATGTTTTATGACTGTGCATGTTGCCAGGAAGGCCCTTTGCAATTGAGCTTGTGAATCCTCGTAGAATACATTTTACTGCTGAGGAAATGAAGGGACTTCAGCAGGTAAATCATTTGCACCTCCTGGAACTCATAAAGCATGTGTTTCTTCTCTAACTGAGCAGTTTTGCTAACTGATTCTTTTTTAAATATCGCAGACAATTAATGACTCTTCAGACAAAATACAGGTTCGAGATTTACAGCTTGTCACCAGGTCAGTATTTATCGTCGCTGGCAAGGGATTTCAAAGCGATGCTTTGGGAGTTTTGCAAGCATTCTCGCTCACAGCGTTATATAATTATGCTTATGTTACGCGAGTAATTAATTTCTTTTGTTTAGAGAGGCAATTGGTCGTATGAAGGAAGGTGAAGAGGAAAAGACAAAGACCTATAGTGCCTTGATATGGACAGACAAAGCAATACGGAAAGAAGATATTGCATTTCTAGACGATATCAAGGTATCTGTAGCTCTTTTTGCTAATTTATATAGTGCCTGTCCTGGTGCCCCAGGGGAGAGTTGATATACATGCAGCCACGGGCGTATCTCTTTCTCTGGGTTTGTTTTCTTTTCTTTGTCGGGGTTTCTCTTGCTGTAGGGACTTTCATATCTCCCTTCCCCCTTCTCCCCCTTCCTTACTTCACCATTGCCATCCTAGCGTCATAGCTGGCTGGCTGTTAGCCAAGGCAACAAAGTCTTGAATAACGTTGACCTTCCAGTAGACCAAATAAGAGTAAGTAGTGAATGGGAGAGGAGGAAATCTGGCACCCGCAGCCCATTCTTTACCTTAGATAGTGTTTTGCGTAAGTGAAAGGAGCGGAGAAGGTCTTTTGTTCTGCGGGCTCTAAAGCCGTTCTTCCACAGCTGCAGCAATGAGGAATTTGAAATGTCCATGACGAATAATGCAAAGAGGCCTTACGAAGCGCTCGCTGCGTTGACACAAACTTTCTCCAGATGTTGGTCAGGGAGGTGCTGCTGAAGGAGAAGCGCGTTCAGTTTTTGTCGTGTTGCACCGTTTCCTACGGGTCTTGGCCGTGAAATCATTCTCAAAGCGAGGGCTTGAGCCATTGCAGTCCAGGGAGACAACTGTTGTGAAGCTTTTTTTAGCAGGCCCACTCATTTCCTGAAAAGTTGCCTTTCAAACTGCTGCGTCTCATTTAGGAAAGGGGGTGGGGAATGAACTTTTTTAAAAGACTGTTACGAGATCTAATCTCGTTTCGGGGTTTTTTTCCTCACTTTTATTTCTAGGGGGTTAGCTGTAGCTTACACAAAGCATTTTGTGGGTGGGATTATTTTTTTTTTCTGATTGCCCTGAGGCTCTCACTGAGCTTCTAAATCCTGGAGTCATTCCAGCAAAGGACTGTGGAGATTTCAAGGTTATTCCTCTGTATTTGTGATTCCATTAGTTTGTGTTCATATGAGGCCTTCTCATTTAGCCTTTGAGATGGCTGTGCTCTTTCCCTTTGATAAACATGGAAAAAATTAGTCTTGCCTCAAGAAGATTACGCAACTACCGTAATAGAATATAAAAAAGATGTGATTGGTTAACAATATATATGAGTTTTACAATCTGTGCAGCATGTTGCACGTTTCCTTCCCCGTTTATTTTGTTACCTCTTGTAACAGGAATTAAAACTTGACCAGAAGACACCTCTCCGGGTTCTTCACAGAAGGCCTTTAGCTGTAAGATGTCGGATCATTCACACCATGAAATCTGAGTACATAGACGAACATCATTTTCGCCTGCATCTGAAGACTCAAGCAGGAACGTATCCTTAGATGCCGTTACACAAGGCATTTACGAAACAGCTTGCTGATTACTGCGGGTAATGGGAAGCTTCCTGCTTTTATCACTGCGGTGTTTCTAAATCCCTGCTCTTCAGCAGTCCTTCGTTGCTGCGTAACGTTTGCTTTTATGTCAGAATTTCACATTCAGGCGTTCATTCAAAAATGCTACCCAAGTGTGAGTATTTTTGTGATGACCACTCTGATAGTTTTCAAGTATGTGCCTGGTCGTAAAAGCGTGTTGGTTAAAGATACGCTTAAGCTTCTTCTAATTTAACTGAAAACTTTTCCCTTTAGAAAATAAGCTTTTCTGCAATATTTCGTGCACTGCAATGCGGACTGTAGATTGCTGCTACTTACAAGTTAACGGTTTTGTCATAAAGTCACTGCTCACTCTGGAATAAAACGGAAGATACAGGTCAATAGTGCAGTTTTTGGCATTGGAGTCAGAAGCCAAGAATTAGGAAGTCCTTTAAAGATGGGTACGGGCTTAACGGGACGGTAAGGATGATCCTAACAGGACGTTCACTGCAAATTGGCTTAGGAGCAGAAACCTACTTTTTTGCTTTGAGTGTGTTTTCACCATGCTCTTTTTTTTTTTTTCTTTTGATTCCTTTGTGCTAAAATACACCTTTCCTTAGCCAGTATTTCTAGCTACATTAAAGAATTTGTGCATGGAGACTTTGGAAGAACGAAGCCCAGTATTGGCTCCCTACTGAACAGAACTGCCGACATTCTGGAGCTGGATGTAGAAGTGAGTTGTTTGCTATTTATCTTTCCTGGAAATCAGTAACGTAGTTGTATTTGTGAGATGGTTTCAGTGGAATTGCTCTAACCAGATCAACATTCCTGACCACAGTTAATAGAAAAATTGATGTTAATGCAAAGATTGTGGTTTGTAGCACGCTGCCACATGTGACGGGCTTCCTCTGCTGAATTCACGTCGGGGAGGGATGGGAGGACATACCGTGAATTGATGACACTTTATTATTAGCACCTACTGGAACGGAGCTTAGCGATGTTACGTGTACCACATCATTTCTTTAAAACAGGGTCAGCTGAAAAATAAAGAGAGATTTGACTTCCTCTTTCAGTGCTGGTTCAAACACAGCAAGAAATTACATCTGCTCACTTGCTGGAGTCAGAGGAAAAAAACAAATTTGGTTTTGATTAAAAGAATGCATGTAGAGATATGGATTTAATATCTAACACAGTGGTTTGGCAAGGTTTATTTGAAACATGGATTTTCATTTCAAGTAGCCAGCGATCAGCACGCTTATTCTCATATATTTCTGGAAAACTGCCCACGTGTTACATTTTGCAGAATAGACTTACAGGTTTTTGCATATCTTTTGTAGGATAATACGGGGAGAGAGCTTGCGGGGGGCACTTCAGTTGCCTCTGAAAACAGGAACACCTGGCTTGGGGTGATAAGCATCGCTCTCATACGGATAGGTGTCACTACAGTTATCGGACATAACTGTGAGAGATGTCTAGAGACGTGAACATAATTAGTCATCTTGCTAATAATGCATTTAACTCAGCCTAAGAGCCCAGTCCTTTGATGAAGTAGTAGATTAGGCAAGGAGTAGGTATGATTAATGTAGGCGGTCTTGAAGCCAAGGTGTTTAACGCGCTGTGTGGCGATCCCCGCGTTGTGATCGCACATGGTGATGCTGTGGTAGCGTAGGGTGTTCTGCTTTCGGAAGAGGGTAAGCAACGAGAAATTTATGCCCAAAGGGAATTGGAGATGTGCCCTCAGGGGAGAAAGATATAATCCGAGTTGTAGTAATTACAACGTTTGCTTCTAATGAAGCGTCAGGCGCGTTCTGTCCCTTTTGACTAACAGTCAGGATGACTGTTAATGATGTTGCCTAGATAATTCTTGCGCATAATGCTTGACAGCTTATTCTTTTAGTCAAGTTTTCCTTACTCAGGAGGCAGATTTGGAGACAGATGCTGGTTTTCTACTCAAGCCTTGCCTGCACTGCCCGATACCTTAGTATTTCTGTGGCATCAATCAACAGGTTACTTGTTGCCACATCGTAACAGCCCATCTGTAGGAAGGGTAGAAGATGGAGAGGGTTCACATTTCTAATTAACAGTGCTGGACACTGCAAATGCAGCCCAACATTGAATGATGCTGGGAAGCAGGAGCACAAGGAGTTGTGATTCTGCTTTATGAAGAAAGCCCAGCTCCCCGAGAGCTCTCTCCAGACGCACGTGGAGCCACTAGAGAGAGGGGGCTGCTTCGTGCCACAGTCTCCTGCTTGTCTTGGCCCCCGTCTCTTATCTTAGTGTCCTTTATTTGCTCTGTTTCTTTCCACTATTAGCCTATAGCTGACGAGCACAGAGTTCTGATAGCAAATCTCTTTACATATGTAAAATATCAAGTCTGCTGATTTGCCTTTTTTCCCCCCCCCCTGCTTTTCTAGTCTGTTGACGTTGACTGGCCTCCAACCCTGGATAATTAACTTTTCAAGTTGGGACAAGGAAGAAGCAGCTCCTCTGTCAGCAGCTGGTTACTGAGCCCCGTACACTGTGGTTGCAAAGTATTTCTGTTGAACGTTTGGATCATGTTGATCTGTCAAAGAATACTGTTACTTTGAATCAACTTTAAACACTCTGGAACAGGTAGCGTTCGTTCAATCTCTAGCCTTACTTTAATTTCTTCTGTGCATAAAAAGATTTTGGTAAGGCAGTATATTGATAACAAGTCTTTTAAGATAAACCATAAATGATGTAACGTGCAAATGGTGTACTGAGGAAGTACATCAAATATGCATTCTGCAGTAGTTTAAATTAAAACATTAAAAGGTTTTAATTAAAAACCTCCCTCAAGCCAGATTTTTTTTTTTAACTCTTTTTATATTGGATGCTGCAGCTTTCTTGTCTGGATGCAGGTAGCACTGAGTTACCCGAAACCCAGCCCTAACATTTTCTGAGCACCATTGATGCAAGAAATCCCAAAAGTCAGGGAGACTCTGAAACCGGTAGGGCAGTGCCTGGAACGAGGCAGCACTCTGCGCTCTGCCGACTGCTTTTTGGTCGGTGCCAGTTTTAGAGACAGGCCGATTTGTCTCCCAGACAAAGTACTTTTCAAAGGGAAAAAAACAGTTTTCAGAGGAAAGCTTTGCACTTAAACCCAGATTTTTCTCATTTAAAAACATCAGTGATGCTTCCTGGAAACAACAGTTGAGGTACTTGAGGCCTCAATAGGTCTCTGGCCTGGTTACAGTCCTCTTCAGGCATAGGATTTCCCCAGCTGAGTCACCATATATAAAAAGACTGGGAACTCCTGGCAGCGGTGCATGATGGAAATCTAAAGAAAAATAGGAATACCAAGAACCCCAAAGTACAGGTAAATATAAGATGGACTGAAGAATGCTGGTATTGAGAGAACAAGTCAGATAAAAAGCTTTGCTTTGTAGCATAGAAGATTTTTTTTTTCTAGTATCCAACCTTGGATGGATGCCTGGAAGAGCTGAACGTTGTCTAGGAACTTGCTTGGAATAGGGAAAACCTGAGGGTTTTCTTCTTTGCTTGTGTTATTTTAAAGGTTTCACACAAAGCAGGGGTTGGGCTGCAGGATTATTTTCATGTTTATTAACCACTTACGTCTCAAGGAAAAGCCACTTTTATGCCTATATTATGTTAATCCATCAGGAAGATGCTTCTGCTTACCTGAAGTATGGCAAAAAGTTATCAACAAGAAATGAAGGTTTGGAACTTAAGGGCTCTCCATTAATTAACATTTCAGAAATAAAGACGATAATATTTGCCAAGACAAACCATGGTTGGGGACAGCAGTGCCAGGACCTCGTAATAGAACAGGGGCATAGGTAGCTCTAGCTGAAGGCTCAAAAAAAGGCATCGATAAATACATTTTCAAGGAGCTCCTAAAAACTGATCTCGAAAAATTAGTATAATATTATATGCTCTGCCTGTGATGGGCTGTCAAAACTTGTCTCTTGTCACTTGTTTTCCTAGTCCACTGTAACGTATGTGTGGCAGTAGTTCAGAAGCTCCTGTTTTTCTAACACAAAAATAATAGGAACATGATTCAGACAGCAATATTTTTTTGTTTTTAATCTTAAAGCTGTTATGAGCAACAGATTCCAGGAGTAGTTGTCTCAGATAATAATCTGTACCCAGAAAGGAAGTGTCATGAATGATGGAAAACTTAAACTGCATTCAGAAAACAAACAAAAGAGAATTTCAGTCTCGTATCGACGTGAATTCTTGAAACTCAAAGTGAGCTAAAACATGATTTATAAATTCCATAAACTACAGGGGAAAAAGAAAAATGTAAACATGACTGCACTATGGACATGACCAGCACAAGAGCAGCTGTTCCAAGCGGGAAATAGAGCTAACAAGGCAGAAGCAGAAAGGGCTCTGCCGTAGCGCAAAGGCACTTGCGGCACTCTCAGCCGCAGCTCTTTCTGCACTATGCTGTACGTTATCGTGGTGACAGTGGAGATCATATTCAGAATCAAAGAGCAGATAAACAAGGCTATAAAGATTACACTAAATGCGCCAAGTCTAATCTGTTCTCCATGCAACAGAGAGGTCCACCAAAAATTCCCCAATTGCTTATTTTTATAAATGTGAAGTACCCAAATGAGGGGGAAAAAAAGCTGATGACGCAAATATCTCTACACCTTTAGCTATTGTTCAGTGACCATGTGAAAACATAAAAATGAGAGACATAATCTGTTTTTTTGAACTTTAAAGTCTGCAGTTTCTAATACAAGGTAAACACTTTGAACTATCATAATCTGTAATGAGTATTGCAGCAATAATATTAATGTTGTACTTTGGCCTTCATCTTATTTTTAAAAGTAAAATACCTACTTGTGAGTACTCAAATAGGATGTTTTGTGAGAATAAGATTTAATCTTGTTCGTGAGGCACGTGTGAAAGAGGTAGATGTTTTCTAGCATATTATGTGAAAAAAAAAAAAAATGTGGTCTAGCGTTCCTTAGCACCATTGTTCTTCACACTGGAAGGACTCAAAGTGGAAGGACTCAAAATAAAGCTGTTGTATTTCTCCAAACAACTGGTCACCTATAATGCCCTCCCTACGTTTTGTCTTGCATCAGCTTAGCTGAACCTGGAGAAAGCCGTTCCGAAAGCAGCACAGCTCTGGCTGAGCATGAAAGCGTCTGTCCCCTCCAACTAAAAAGTCAACTGCTCTGCCACAAAAAATTGCTGAGTGCAGATGAACACAGCACTTACTGCACACACCGCTTTAGGTTGTGTACTGACCATTGGTAGCTGTGAGCAGAAAATACCCCCAAAAAGCCCCCGGATAAGGAACCCGTAACCTACCTTCTCCCATTTCTCTGGCTTTCCTGCCGTGAGGGATGTCACGAATCCGAAAAGGTTGCAGAAGCTGAGTACTTAGTATAACCAGTTTTTTAATTACCAAACCAACTCGTTTACAAAGGAAAACAGAATGTTGAAAATATTATACAGTAGAAACAAATTGTAGTATAAAGAGCCTTCTATGAAGTGAGTAAAATGTTTACATTTAATATACTTAAAATTGAGAACTTCAAAAAAAAAAGAACTGAATAAACACCACATTTCAAGCTTTCTTTGTGTTCCTTTGGTCTTTCTATTACACAAGACTGCAGAGGAGCTATGCAGAAGTGAGGAAAACCTGCTTTAAACTGTGGAGAGTCAATTCATTGAGTGACGTACCTGGCGTCAGGGGACGCAGTTGTCCAAACTTCGTACGTTCTATATACTATCTAAGGAGCATATTCTGTCAAACCTGTGTAATGCCTTACAGCAGCAGCACCTTATTGCTTTCAATGCAATGAATTACTGCAGTTAAGGAGTCATCGCTTTGCGATAAACCACGAAGGTTTTTTGGAGTTCCTTTCTGCCTTGTGTACGACTACATGTCTCAAGTGTCTTTTTTGATTTGGCGTTGTGGTTTTTGTTTTTTTTATATATTCGAGTGTGCTTTTTTTTATTGCTTCTTTCCATGGTGCAGTTTTATGTTGCTAAACAGTAACAATTACATTCGTAAGCCTTATCTGCCATACAAAACAGCTGTATAACTTAAGAAATACTTATATATTTCTTGCTGTGTTACTTCTTAAAAAATAATAATAATAAAATAGCAAAGCCCTATAATTCAGAGTAGAGTGTCTTACCTAGCCAGTTACATCCACGCGAGCTGTCACTGAACATCTCGCAACTCAGGCTAAGAATGAAGACTGGGAATCAGGGGGAAGGGAAGAATTTCTGCTTTCTGATACAGAGTAGAGAGGAGTGTTTTTAATTAGTACTGACTGAAATGGCCGTAAGTTGTTAGCAAGAGTGCATCTGGGTGAGGCTGCGCTAAGACTGCCTCGGGGTTGGCCCCAAAGCTTTCGGGGGGTTGGGGGGTGGAGGAGGAGGCAGGTCTGAGCCTTCTTTTAAGCAGTCACTTGCATAGCAGGAAACTGCCGGGATACCTGAGGAAAGAATAGGTAGATGCTTCGGCTCGACATATTTCCGCAGTTCAAAATAACATAAACGTCACAGCTACACACACACAAAAAAAAAAAAACCAACTTCCAGAGAAATAACAGCGTGCTCCATTCCTAAAGCAACAGGGGTTTGTCATTTAAAATAATGCACTTTGGATGAAGTGCAGAGAAGTCCTTACTTTCTGTTTGTTCTTTTGTGCAGTGACTCATTTACAACAGAGATGGACTATTAAAAAACTCAAACCTTCCGGTCTTTTAAAATATATCTAACAATGACATAGTCATTAAAAAAATTTGAGAGTAAATTTGCCTTCAAAGCAAATGGAGTGTGGTGAAAACGTGAAAACTCAATGCACGATCTTGTTTTAGGAGAAGAGTATTTTAGACAAAAGAAGGTAAGAAACCTAAACCTTTCAAGTAAGTTGAGTAAAACTTAATGTTGTTAGGCGAGTCTGAACTAGAGTGCCCACGTGCAGGTTTTTTTTCCCTAATTTCTGTCCTATCAAAACTTAAATTTAATTTCCATAGAAAAAATGGTTATTTTTCAAACAATTTTAAGCCTGTGAAGTATGTGAAATTTTAACCCTTCTGAAGATGCCAGTTTTTACAGTCCCCAAAGGTAAGGAAGATTTAAGCGTTAACAGTTCTTTTTTCCAATAGCGTACAAATATGTAGACAAGGTACTTTTACGGTACGGAACCCCAAACCCTACTCCCACCTCTCTTCTTTACGGGCACGAGTCATTGGGCTGTAATATAGAACCTTAAGTTATATCAGGAAACTTGCATAGTACATTGTGAAAGAGAAAGCAGGGACTGCAGAAGGGTAGGTTACTCCTCTTCACCCAGCTAACCATCTGAAAAGCACTACGTACCCGCTTCCAGCCCGACACTCCCGCCTCAATGGTTATAGCTCTGTAATATGCTATCGAACTGGAAGGACTGATAGAGCTCATCACTGTGGACACCGTCGGTGTCATAGTACTGGTTATCTGCAATGCTATTCTGATGGTTAGAGATGGGGTTGGTGGATAGTCTTGATTCGCTTAAGACTTCTTGGTCTATAAAACCGTGAACTGCTGGGTCAGCTAAGTTAGACTGCGAGTTAAAAGGCGCGCTGCCCGGGGCTGCTACGGGCGGGCAAGCTGGAGGCACCTGGTGGAGCTGCTGCCTGTGATTACTGGCATTTAACAGGGGGTTATACTTTTCGAAGTTTATACTAGTGCAGTTCATGTCATCGGTCTCCATGTTCACGATGCTGGCTGTGGAGACGCTGATGGGATGAGTCTGGTGCACGATGTTGCTACTAGACACGCTCTGCATGTCTGCACTCGACACCGCCACTGCTCCCATCCCGTTTGTGCTGCTGTAATTCCGGTAGAAGCCCAAATCCTTCTCATCAGGCCAGTTCAGAGGGTTGTCGTGGAAAGCTGGGAGAGCGCCGCTGCCCTGAGCAGCGGGCTGAGGCACATCTGCCGCAAAGCTGTTCTGCGGGTGCGCGTTAAGCAGGCTGCCGGCTGAAGAGGAGGTGCTGTACAGCTGCTGCCAGCACGAGGAGAGCGTGTCTTGCTTCCCTGGCACCACCTGCGCAGGCGCATGGGGAATCTGGTTGCAGACAGGGTAGATCTGACTAGTGTTGGGCAAGGTTCCGAGCCCCGGCAGCATCAGTGTGGATGAAAACATGTTTGGTTCTATGGAAAGAAAAGATGTGACTGCGTTTTAATGCCATCTTTAATATCTTTTAAAGTTACAAATGGTAAAAAGCAAAGCAAAACCAGTGCTATCTTAGTAAGATTCTATATGCATTTGCACTTTCATACTTGCTTAACTGCTCTGCAAGGTGGACCCTAGATTTCTGGACAGCAGCAAGACAGCGATCCACCTCACCCCTCTACAGCGAACGCTGAAGGTGACAGCTACATCTAAGTAAAGAACTGATGGCTTTAGTTTGTATAGTCAAAGGTACCAGTATCTAACAGGAAGAAACCCTCAAGAGAATATTAGCATTTCAAGCGAAGAGGAGGGAAGGCCGGGAACTGAGTGTACGTTTGAAGGGCTGAGTCTCTGACTGCAGAGAAAATCAGTAGTTATCTAAATTAAGGCTGAAAGCCAGCAATGCTTAAAGATGAAGAAGGTGCAGCCCTCTCCTGTGCAAAGGGGAAGTTGCAGCATGGCTGAGACTTTGAGAGCATCTGGAGGAGGAGGAGGAGGAGGAGGAGGTAGGAGGAGGGAAAGTAAGAGATGGGCACTGCTGCTGCCTGGGGAATGCCAGCGCCCCGCGGAAAAAGCTCCAGCCCTTCTCCACAGCAATCAGACACTATTTGTTTCAAACTGCTGTCGGACTGGGACGAGCATGCAAAAACGTACCTTTCTTAATCAGCTTCCCCTCAGGAGCGACAGTGGTGAACGGAGCTACTTTGGGCCTCTCCGTCGCATTTGATCCTGTGACGGAAGAAAGCATGAGTCTACACAATGTTTGCTTTTATATAAAATAACTCCATCAAAAGGTAAGTTCACTCAAACAAGAAAAAGACAAATATTTTCCTTACCGCAGTCCTGTATGAGCTTTTGCCAAGCCAATGTTGATCTTTGCCTTTTCGCTTTGTTGCCGTATGGATCTACAGAGAAAGGAGTAGAAGGAAAAAGCGTTAAGGTTCTCGTTGATACAATTAGTAAAGGAAGTTATACTAGATGGGCCCTAATTGTAGCAAAATATATTTTAAGAAAAAATTTCAGACTGGACAGCACAAACCAAGACAATGTTATTAACAGTGATTCCTGATATTTTCATTGAAAGAGGGAGCAAACTGACTATTGTTACTTTTAAAAACCGGAAGCCTACTTTGTAGCCGCAGTGTTGTAGAATTTTTACCCATTAAACTACTGTTTATTATCAACGCAAGTTCTGCACTGATAATGGCCGTTAAGAAACTCAACTAATGGGAACCATACCCTTTTCATCTGGTAGGTATCTGAAATCCATAGGTTCGCTGACTTCCTGGTCAGAAGGTCTTCGCAGCTGCATCTTCACTGTGACGGGCTCGGTGATGTCTTTGAGAAACGGTGGCGTTCTGAACACAATTGCAACTTGGCGGTGAACATCAGCTTGTGAGAAGGAACCTTTGGCCTCCCAGTTGTCCAAGACAAATCTGACTTCTATATCATCTAGTCCATTAGAAACACAAGATGCTTGTTAAGCTGAAGAAGAAAACTGGAAACTTGCAGCAGAAGAAAGGGGAAAGGGGAACAAAGAAAGGACTCTGACTCAGAATTCAGATGCAAAGTAAATGGCTTGACTTTAAAGACACTGAGTATCTTTCAGAGGTGCGGAGAGCCCTTGAACCTGAAAACTATTCTGTCCAGCTATAAAACCAGCCCACTTACACAGGAGTGTGCTGAAGGGTTTAAGTTCCCCAGCTAGAAAGTGGTAGTGTCAGCCTTTTTGGGACAAAGAGGGGGGAGGGAAAAAAAAAACCCAAACAACCAAGCCTAGTCAAGATTACCTTTCTGAACTTTGTCACACAGTAGAAATATTTCATCTCCTCCTTTTACACTTCCACAGTTCTTGTTCACCCGACAAATTCTTAGTTCTGCTGTGTTGGGAGCTCCTGGAAACAAACAGGCAAGTTTGATGATAAAGAACGACTAACTTTGTCACTATTGGAGATGAGCTGCTGGGAGTTAAGGGATGTTGAAGGGAAGGCAACAGCTGGAGGAGCGTGACACCCCAAAATCCACACTGAACAAGTCACTCCATACAGGAAATGCAGTAGCAGGGCTTGATGTTCCATGATCCTACAGCTCTCGGCTGCTCGTCGCCAAACACAAGATAGCAGTGCAGCTGTGCCACTCACTCCCTAACTATTCTGCAGTAGTCTCAAAATACTTCCCTGAATGACGTTATTGGGCTCGGCACTGCTGCCCTTCAAGCTGTAGGATTCAAAGCAGTTCTTTGAGGGACTGATTACCTGTTACAGTCATGCTTCTCTGGAAAAAGCTGGGCTAGCAAGTCAAGAAAATTCCCCTCTGAGTATGAGACATGCTTGGCCATCAAACCTCTCTTCTGTTACCCCCCCTCTAGATGTTTGAGAACAGGTCTAGGAGTCTAACTTTCATGCCTTTAACTCAGGGTAGCAGATTTCACCCCAAAAATGCTCAAAATTCAACTCCCAAGCTGAGGCTGTACGTGGACAGCACTCAGGATAGTTGCAGATGGAGAGCTGCCCTGTGCACGGGCTCTGGTAGCGTTGCATGTCACAATAAATTAACCACCACCCAAGTTTGCACAGTGCATCCAAACCACCCGATGGCTACAGAGGACTCGTGCGGGATGGAGACAAGCACTGCCTGACGGTGGCTGGCCCCGTTCAGTAGCAGCAGCTTTCCGGTGGGGTAAATAGGGACAGGAGACAACTGCAAGAACCAACAGCCCCTTAAGAGCTTTGTGGGCTCTGTTAGAATTTATTTAAAAGAGCACTAATGTCACAATATAGTGATTCATAAGTAACAAAGAACAAAAAACCCCTGAATGGAATAACTCTCTCTATGATTTCAAGTTCACCCCCTGCGCCTATCTGCTGTGTCGATGCTTTGAAATACATGAGCACATACCAATTTTAAGACTCCGTCTTCATTTAACGTACAAAGTAACTGATGCTCATTTTTCTGCTACTGTTTGTGACCATGTTCACAGTTTACTGCACCCTCTCCCACCCCTCCAGTCCCAACCAAACGAGACTACACTGTGCCATGATGTTCTCTCATCTTCTTATGTCAAGACATCAACTCCAAATGTATTTGAAACAGCTGGGAGGATCCACTGGTGCTGCTTTGTGACCCAGAAACCAATCCTCCTACCAACCCAGCAACATGAGGCTCCACCACCAGAAGCTCCCTGTTCCAGGCACAGAGATGAAATACAAAACCAAAGCTCATGGTGTCACCCTCAAAAACAACAACAACAAAAAATCTACTTTAGACTCCCAGTTTGAGTCAATTCCTGCCCGATCTTTCATGGTACTGTACAGGTACGCTGTAGCACAAGACAGACTCCGCTTAAAACAGCTCCTGGTAACCTCCTGGGGTAAACAGAGCCCAATTAACGTAGTTACTATCTGCAGCTATTACTATCATTATTATTAGGAGAAGTGGGTGCTACAGCCTCATTTACTACATGACACATGCCACTTCATGTGCTGAATGAATCAGAAACTGTGAAGGGAGGGGAAAAGAAACAAACCCAGAAACAGCACAGGATCATATGACTGACAGTGTCATTGTGCGTTTTTCACAGGAAGGGTAAATTAAGAATTGCAAGGAAAAGCCTAATTTTACCTTTGTTTCACTTCTGTGTGCTTGAATGGCACTCGGTGTCCTTGTAACAGGTTTTTGGAAAGGTTTCCTAGGCTGGAGGTTGTTGGTTTGTCTTTTATTTTAAGGGGAGTTTAGAAGGGAGGATGAAGGAAAGACAAATGCCAGGAGACGTGGATGCACCACTCTCTGCTGTCGGCCCCAGTGCCGGGCAGGAACATCACGTTTGGCAGCAACCTCAGAGGAGGACGTTCTCTGCAGCCTCTGTCCTGCAGTGCTGCTTCCCATCTCTCTTCCCCAGCACACACCCTCACCTCCCTGTCACCTCGACTCCTGCCCAGTTCCTGTTCCTTGCTCCCCAAAAGCGCATCCCTGGTAACAAATGCTAAAAAAACCCTAACTTCTCACCAAAAATCCCATCACTGTCAACAGGGGCAGAACACCATGTTCTCCCTAGCCTCATTTCTCAGAAATGGTAAGCTGCTTTATCTGACTCTTCCCAAGAGTTTTCAGCGTGGTAAGACACAAAACTTTGGAAATTTCTGTTCAAAACCAGTTAACATTATAAGCAACTGAAAACAGAAGCTGCCTTTAACACTGAATTTTAGACATCTGCAATCTCTGCTCATGTGATTGCCTCCGTATTATGTTCATATTATTCTTATGTATCTCTACTATCCAAAGCAGGTGGAGACGACAAAAGTATTAGAATGTGAAGAAAATACTAGATGTAAAATATGCAAGCTGATCTTCAGAAAAGCTCCAAATACCTTTTTGCTCCTGATCTGGACAGATCTGCAAAAGCTTGAAATCTAACAACCTAGGATTTCCAAGCCCATTGTACCCGTACACTTTTATCTAAAGTTGTAACCTGACCTTACCCAGTTCTGTATGACAGAGCAGGTTTAAAAAGGCTAACATTTAAAAAAAAAAATTCAGATCTGAAACTGCTGTTCCAGACAAGAGCAGCCTAATTTTTGTGATTTGTGGTTGCAGTCATGCACTGTTTTATTTACACTGCTGCTACGTTACATGGAGGATTTTAGATATACCTATGGTATATCAGAAGCTACCCACACACACCCACGCTGAAAAACCAAGCTTCCCCCACCACACAGCTATCTGTCATTTCAGCAGCTTAGCAAAGACTGACGTCAATCAACGTAGACGAGTAATCATGATTTGGCACATTTCTAAATGGCATCTGAGCCATAGCTGCAAATCTTGTACATCAATTTTATCTCAGCCCTGATTACTTTAGTACTACAAGGGTTTTCAATAACACAATGCACACAGTTCCAACTTCTAGATAATTCTAGAAGAGACTCTGAAAATATCAAAAGCACCTGAGTTCATATTCAATGTTTTCATAGCGGTTGTGCCCACATCAACACAATTCCAAACAACTATATAAAATGCAGACCTCATTTTATTCAGTAGTTTCTGCTAAAGTAACAACCTTAATATTTAGCATGGAAATACTTTCACTGCAGAAATGAGAACTACTGCCAAAGAGTTTCCAATTATTAAAATCTCTTCTGCTATTCTTCTCCAGGAGAAAAGTCCAGCACATGTTGAGGGCTAAAATCCTCAACTGAAGCGACCTGCCAAAGCCATACGGAAGTCCAGCTTTGTGGAATGTGGAAAACAGTGCCAAGCAGGGGTGTTTCACGTACTTCTGCACCCTCCCAGAGCATGATCAAACATTCCCTCGTTATCTACCTGTACACTGAAAATAGCAACCAACCGGACTGGAATACAAAAGCGATATATAAAAGCATTAAGACAGTTTCCCACTGGGATAAATCTCTCTCGAGTCCTTTTCCAGAGCACTCACAAGGCAAAGGGAAGACCCCTCATAGGTACAAACAGGCTTTAGAGGACGTCCTTGGAAAACAGATCGGTCTTACAGCAGCCATCCGTCTTGCTACTATTTATTTTAATCGCTCGGCACTTCAGTAGCAGGCCTTTCCTTGCAGTCATTGCTGTGACATGTGAACGAGGGCGGAAAAAGCACCCATGCGCGAGTCCATGGCTGTACTGCACAATTCCTACTCTGGTCAGGCAACCCTTCAGCCTGGGATCATCTTTTGAGTATCTGCTCACTGACTTGCCATGTGTTAGGAATGCATCTCACAGTCCCAAGCCACAGAAGTGACCCAGAGGACCGGCACAGACCTCAGAAACGGGCCTGGCATTTTTCATCCCAAGCAAAAGAGAAAAACAAAAGGGGGGAAAAAAAAATACACATTTGACTGAGTTGGTACTTACTGTTGTCATAGATGGGGTTGGAAATCAAAGGAGGAAGAGCTAACGTGTAGTTGCCGTGTTCATCGGGGAGGAAAGCTTGGAAGCAGAGGCGGACGACATTGAGATCGTACTCATCAATGTTGTGCAGCTGTTCTTCAGGCACTGAAGAGCAGAAGGAAAGACAAGACTGAGGATTAGTCATCAAAACCAGCAGTAATTCTTTAACAAACTGGAGATGAATCTCCACCAGTAAAAGAGATGGTGGATGCCAAGGCAGATGAAGTGTGCCCATAGTCCCTGTGGGCTTTGCAGGGGCTGCATGGATAAATTCCTTATACACAACAAACGATACAGAAGCCTTTAATGCTTTCCCGTCATCAGACAAGGCTAAACTGTCCTAGTTCTCCAGCTGTTTCTCGCATCTGGTTTCCTCCCCTTGCCTTCCAGACCAGTTTCATGTATCTGTAGTTTAAAAGTCATTCCCTGGACATGTTTCCCTCTTATTTCTGCACGATAAAATTCACAAAATGAATGCTGCTGCTGTAGAGAAATCTTTCAATACAAATCAGTCCTAGGACGTAGCTGAAGATTTTCAGCAACAGGGAGAGACTTCTGCTACATGATATCATTATTTTCCTCTAGAAACTGAGACGGAAAAAAAACCCAGAAGGCAGTTCTTGGGGCAAGAATGGAGCCGAAACAACACAAACCATCTCCCCCCTCCCATCAACATCTGTGTCACTGCAGGACCTTTGAGAATAGCGATTAGTGGTGTCACGATGATAGAATTTCATAATACAACAAGCAAACCCTTGCTGGAAAGGATCCGCTTCCTTACATATTCCTCCCAGTGTAAGACAGTAATGCATAACCCTAACTCAGCATTTCAATTTTGTTCACTCTTTCACTTACTTTAATTTCAAGACACAGGACCTGGGATATCATTACTGAACATTTCACGTACTCCTGGCTTAATGGGCGATTCTGGGAAAAGCAGCCCTCTCCGAATTCGATGCCTTCCTTTAAGGTCTGACATTAATTATTATGTTGACATTCAATGCTAGCAAAATGAGAAACTGATTTAATTTCATTTAAGTAGAAGTACTGATAATTAAAATCATTTGAAGTGGCTCTCTTTTCCAAAATTGTTCAAAGCGGCCGTTCAGCACAGTTAGACAGTCCTCGCAGCTGCCTAAAGTGAGCATGTGCCAAGTCAACAGATCACAGCCTCTCAAGTTTGCTCTTTCCCCTGCCCTTTCAAAGGCCTCTTGCAAGAATAAAAGATTAAGCGTGCCTGTGATAAGAAGTCTGGGGGTCACACTGTACTGATTAGATTGCAATGCTCTGACCTTTAACATTTGTCACCGGGTTGCTCTCCACCCTGCCATGAGTGGGATCCCACAATGCCCACTTGAGTGGTTTCTTCCTTTCACCTTTTGATAGTGTGATATAATAAATGCACTGAGCTCAGAATACTTTCCACTGGCATTTTTAGTCTTTCTTGTGCTCCAAATATCTCAGTTTCTCCTGGTCTCTACTGTAAAGAGAAATCAAAATCACCTTTCCCTTTCAAAAGTCCACAATCTGCAATATTTCAAGGCAAATACACCAGTGAGTACAAAACTAGGCAGCAACCACATCTGTAACTTCAGAAATTATGGTGCCCTGGAGTGTTCTGCCAGGGTGCACTTTGCAGGCTGGTGGCTGACTGTATTCCTGGGTACATACAGTGAAGTTTTGTAATTTAAGGTACTTCATGAGCTGACCTGCTAACTTAATAAAATAGGATCTTTACAAAACAGGTTCGGAACAGACGGCTGTTCAGTCTAACTCAGGTTTGGCAGACTCTGCAGCCCAACTGCCTCTTGATACAGCCCAATTTAGAGAATAAATAAAGCGCCTTCTCTAGATTGCACCTTGCAGAAGGGTTAATCAGAAGCGCAACGCTACTTCGCTCCCAGCAGCTCAGGTGATCCTTGTAAATCCATGCTCTGACATCACAGCCAGCAGGCAATTAGCTCCCAAGGATACTCTGGCATCAAGGCTTAGGTTGGTGTGTTGTGTTAGTCATCGGTGACCATGTGGATCCAGCCAGAGAGCCCAAGTGGTAGTCAATTTTCAAACCTCTTAAAAATGAAATTGAGCATAGAGATTCAATACCTCTAAGTCAACTCCCTGTAGATAGAAATCAGGCACAAGTCCGGATCTGGCTTTTGATTCTGAATCAAAAGTGAGGACTTTGTGGTTGTGCAATCAAGTCTGTCTCTCCCAGGTCAAAGCAGCACCAGGCCTGCGCCATGTTTTCCACAGGTGCAGCGGCCTCTTCCTCAGAAACAAATAATAGCAGACTTAAAGCTTAAAAGAACTCTATAAATGCAAAAAATACACTTGACACGGAGAAAATTAGTAATGCTAATGTTCAAATTACATCATTTCCTCTAACTTTCGCAAATTCCCAATAAACTTCTTTAACCACCTGATACAGGAAAGGTGTGGCGTGCCAATAATTGCAAGAAGCAGAATTGCTGTGTACAGCTCATTGTATTGCAGCAAAACACGCTGCTCCTAATTTGCATGTTCTTACAAATGATTTAATACAATTTAAAAAAATCTGTACTTTGAAAGAGGAAGTGCTCAGTCAAGACTGATTCCTCTTGGGCTATTTTTAACCAGATGAGAAGAACATAACAGAGCAAAAAAGGAGAACAAGACAGCTGCAACTCCATCTTGTGATGACATGCTTAAAAAAAAATACATAAAGGCCAGATTCCACCTTCGTATAAAGAAGTGCACAGCTTTCATCAATACCAAAATGTATTTCATTCCCACCTAAAAGACAATCATCCAAACAAAATAAAATGTTGTTATTTTTAACAAACGTCTAATTCTGCTCCCTCTGAAGTCAATTTGAGAGTAGCCACTAACTGGAACAGATGCTGGCTTACACCTGAAGAATATTAAAAACAAACAAAAACGAGGCAGACAAACACACTGACTAATGCCTGGAGTATGGCTGTATGGAGGATGGTCGTGTCATTCAGTGGTATTTCACCGACTTGTGTGCAGAAGGACAACAGACAGGGTTAAACCTGACAAACCTGAAGTTATTAAAGTTAAGAAACACTGTTAAAGATTTTGGGAACAGAAAGGACCGGAGAAGAAGAGCAGCCGCTCCAATTTGTGCAAGCTCCACACAAGCAGCTCTACTGAAACCAGTGACATTACACACGTGAAGTAAAATCATCGCACGACGCAGATATGGTAAAAAAAGGCTCGAACGCAACACATGAATAAAAGGAAGAAGTACTCTGTTTTTGGCAAGAGTTCAACTTCCTCTTCTGACTGCTTCTCGCTGTGTGGTACCACACCTTACTGTCTTCATATGAATCCACCCGAAAAGAGCTGGCATCCAACCAACAATCTCGGTATGCTCCTGTGATGGCCCACTCTAATAAAAAAACTGGCCTTAACCTGGCAGAAATGCATTTTCCGTAGTTGTCTCTGCAAACAGGGCTATACGAAGGAATGTTTATAAGTACGGCTCTTTTACAAGGGGAAGGAGAGTTTTCAAGAGTAACACTTAGCAACTCAAACACAGAGAAATGACAATAATATTAAAAAAGAATTAGAATTCTAGGTTAATTATGGGACAAGCTGAAAAAAAAAAAATCCATAAAACCACCGCCAGTGCAATGGAAAAAGAAAACTAACCCCACTCTCCAAGATTTTGGCCATAGGATTTAAAAAACAGTATCTAGAGGTACGGTCAAACCTGAGGAGTATTAGCTGCTCAACCTGAAAGGGGCTACAATAGCTACTAAATCCTTTCTTTATAAATCTGTTTACAAGTCTTATGAAAGAAATGATGATTCCCCAACTTGAAAAATAATTACCTTTGAAATAATTCTCTAATCCATTATCTACTATCACGGGGAGAGACTGATACAGTCTTAGTGTGAGCACAAAAACACCCCAGGCGAACTAAACCATGAACTCCTTCCAACCTGAGCATCTCACGCAACACAGGCATTAGGTTTGGGCTGTCCCTCTCTCAGGGATTTACGTCACAAGTCCAGAGATGCCCCACTAGGTTTCCACTGAGTGAGAGAACTTCTTGGATTTGCTTCTGTAACACGAAATCGGAGACTTTCTGGGTCCAACCCACCAACGTGCAGTTCCAAGTTCAGGCACAAAATTAAAGATGGCAATAAAATCAGGCCTCCTGTTTGTTTCTATTTATTAATTTCTAATATTTTTTACTATTTTAACAGTCTTCAACATCCAGAAAGGCCAATAAAATACAATTTTTCTGATTAAATTACTGGGGGATTAAGGGCTCTGATGTTTACTCATAAGATGATGCTACAGGGAAAGTGAAAGTTTATTCTGAACACTGAAGAGAAATTATGAAGTGTTTGGTTTTTTTGACTGATAACGCAATACCTGATCAAATAGCAGATTCCTCACATCCAGTCCTCCACCCAACTTCTAGACTAATGATGTCAGAAACTTCTGGAGTGGGTGGAGTCGGAGGTACTTTAGCATCTAAACTTAACCTGCACGGAAACTTCCAGGGCAAATGATGTGGTGTGACACATTCAGAGAGGGCTGTGCTGAAAATACCAGTTTACCCTGCAAAGGGACATCTTGTCACCTTCCCTTCTCAACGAGGGGCTGCAGGGGCATATGAGCCACACTAGACCTCAAACAAAGAGAATGACCTCCTGCAAACCAAAACACTTCACCAAGGAGACCGCTCAGGAGTGCGCATCGTTAATAATCACGATGAGCTGTATTCTGCCTCTTCTCTTACGCAGATGATGGTTTTTAATTTAGGGATATGCTGGGAGCTCAGTTTCATTTAGGTGATGACACAGAGGTGGTTTGCCTCAAGCGTTTTGCTTCTAGAGCACAAAGATACCCCCCTTAGCGCCGATACTGACTGATCGGTTTAACTCGGTCTATGCCGGAGGTGTTGCTGTAAAAGGCTGGCTCTGCCCAACCTTCATTTCCAGCACTACTACTCTTACACTGGGACTGGCTCCCATGTGGTGAGCGAGATCAAGGAACTGGTCTGGCACAAAACTAACTTGCCAGAAGAAAAGAGGAAAAGGCTTGTTTTCAGCCAGTCAGTTCCCACGAACGCTATAGCCCTGGTGCAAGGGAAACAGCGGAGGCAGATGGAGGAAGGACTGCCTCTTCCAGTGCCGGGGCCGATTTGTGCCAGGTTCAATCAGTCAGGGAAATCGGGCGCAGGTCACAGGTCCCTCTCAGCACCTGGGAGGTGCGTTTCAGGTTCAATTTACTCCCCCCAGCCTACGTCTGCACTGCAGCCACAGTTGTGACGGCGTAGCTGTATGGCAGCCAGCCTTAGGAAGGGCTACAGCAGACAAGTAACACAGCACACACTAAATGGCCCAAATATTTGACTGGCGTCTCCTGTAGCTGAACCCTACACAGCTAAAAAGGACCTCACCAGCTAGTTCAATGCTACATTTGCTGTTTCTAAGTGAACTACAATCATACAGGTGCAAAGGAAAGAGCAGACAGTCCTGGTGTACTATTTGTCTCTGGCTGTCAAAAGCAGCATGTTGTGCTCCGTTCCTCCCTGGACTTCAGCAACTGGACACACAGCACTGGATGACGGCCCAGGCTGTTCAGCTGCACATCCAGAGACATAAACGCCATCTACTAGCACTTGCGGAGAGGTAGAATCTGGGAACAAGGGGAGGGAAGAATCGTGACAGCACTATGTTTCTTCTCCTGATACAAAGGTGTAGACCAGGCATGGGTGCAAGAGGTAAGTTTCAATCGGTTCTGCAGATAAAAGAAACCTTTGCATGCAGCTGTAAACAGAACATGCATCAGCAACGCTCAATCTTAAAAAACCAAAAACTCAGGGGGTTGATTAGTGCAAGTGACTATAAAATTCAGATGTTGGCCTACAGTCAATAAATGCCCAAACTACTACAGTTACATTTCCCTCCTGCATCTTTCAGGCTGCTTCAGCATATGGAAGTGGCGTAATCCCTGTCTTACAAAAGCAGCAAGGACAGGGGAGGTGAATGGCCTGGCTTCGTACAAAAGCCAAGGGAAGAACTGGGAATACAAATTAAAACTTTCGAAACTCAGTCCTTGTTTTGTCTAGACAATGGTTCTCTGAATCTGGGTTCTTTCCCTGTTTTAAGTCCCATCTAAAAAAAGGCAAAAATGGAACAGATTTAAGCAAATACAGCCAGCAACCCCTGTATGTTTCTAAGACATTTCTTAGCAGTTTCTGTTTATAGCACAAAAAAAAGAAGTCAGCATTTTTTGTGTCTCTAATTGGTAATTTTCCTTTTCATCTTTAAACAACTTGAAACGGGGCTGTCCTTCAGGTTAATATAAAAATCTCAGCATAAACAGCAAGAAGCATTTGCATGAGGAACAAAAGAACAAAGGGCTTTCCAAAGGTAAAAGCTACAGTCATGTTATGATCAGGACATTTAGCTTTCCTCAAGTGGATTTGCTCTATGCCTCTTAAAAAACTGACAAGTCTCACTTACCACGTTTTTCAGCTTGAGAATTTAGTCCTGGGGAGGGTAGGGGAAGTGGTGTTATACTTTTGTTTTAATTTAAGGACAGAAGTTTAAAGTTTCCTTTAACATCTAGGGCATTCATTACAGAGGACTCCGATGCTTTCCACTTTCAAACCGTTCACAGCTCTTGAATTCTTGCTAAGAGTCTTCTTTTGGTTCATAATATTTTGCTGTTTTGCTCACATAATAATAAGCCCCTCTATGAAGCAGGCGCTCCCCTGCAGCAAGCGGGCTGGCGAGGGGGGATCCTGGTGAACCCGGCTGACGTGGGTGAGAGGCGTCAGAGGAGAAGGGGTCTTACGAGTGCAGGGGCCAGTAAGGGAAGCTGCGGAGAGGGTGACTGCACGCGTGGGCAGGAAGCGAGGGCGACTGGTGTGGGGACGAGCCCAGGCGCAGCGCGGAGGCGTGCAGGGGGTGGTGTGGAGACTGTGACGAGTGCGAAGCCAACACGGGGTCAGCTGCTCGCGGGCGGAAAGGGGAAACAGCAAAGGAAAGACTGCGGAGGCAAACGGAGCTGAAGTAGTTGTGGGGTACAGGGGAGAGCCTAAACATGAATTAAATGCCTATTAGCAAGAGCAATTACAAAGGAACGGGAACCTTAAGCGTATGCCAAACTCCAGGGAAAGCCTACGTAAACCCTCTTGATCAATGAGCTGAAATTCAGCAATTCTCTGCGTTTCTCACTCTAAGACAAGCGTAGGGTTTTCATGTTGTCACCCATTTGGCTAGAAAAAGCTTAGTCCTCCGCAATACTCTGCTAAGTACAGTTTTCCCCTAAATTTAAAGAACACATTTAGGGCTTTTCCTCATTGATAATTAACTTGAGTTGTTATTAACTCAATTGTTGTCTCTATGTCAAGTCACACCCACCCACAAAAGCTCTTAACTCAAGACTGGCTCTTCTTTTAATTTGAGTTGGCTGTACATCAGACAGTACATGGGAAGACAAGGATATGGCACAACTCAACAGCTACTAAAAGAAAACAAACACCCTAGAAAGCAGACATGGACCAGCTCCACTGGAGGAGTAACTCTGCTCCTTGGATGCTGTGCTATTTATATCATCATCATGCCAAGGAGTCCTAGTTATACATTAGGCTGCCACTGTGCACCATTTCCCTGGTATGCTCAGGGATGAGAGACGAGAGATTTCTAGAATTGTTCAGCTTATTAATGGATAAAAATACATAGGATGTACCTTGTGACCACAGGAGATCATGAACATGTCTAGAGAGGGTGCGGAAACAGCAACTCTCTCAAACAAGGCTAACGCAAGAGGAGCAACCTGAGCACAAGTCATCTGACTTGCATCGCAGTGAATGCACACAGTTTGCCCAGCACGCCCTGAGCTTAAGAAGGGATAAAAGCTGCCAGCTAATAGTGGAGAATTCGTAGTGAAACAGCCTTACAGGTACACTTGCAGAGTGACTCGGATGCAGACAGCTCCAGCTAGGCACACAGCGTGATCTGGCAAACACCAACTTCTTACCAGCCAGGAGTTTGGAGGTAGACAGTCAGTTGCGTTAACAGTACGGGCAAGACTGCTGGAGAAAATTATCTTAAAAAACACATAAATCTTGATCAAGCAACTTTCTACTGTTGCTGATTATGACCTCTATTCAGTGTGCATCCACACCGTGTGCTGGAAGGCGTGGAGGGGGGATGACACCACTACAGAATTTGTGTTAGGGCTCACTCTCCCTTTGTCATCCCAGTTGCCTGCGGCACCTGGGCTTCCCTGGAAGACGATGGCCCCTTTACACAAAGAAGTTTGGAATGCAACTTTGTAGACCCACGCCTTGCTATTACTTCATCCCTTACTGACAAGACAAGTAATACATATGCTGGCAGGCTGGAGGCATTTTGCATCTGTTAACAGGGTCAACACCAAACCTCTGCCCCAAAAGGAGACTCAGGACAGGGACTGTTTGACTGTTCCAGAAGGTGGGAAAGAAAAAGAAAAAACAACCAACTCACAAACACCCTGAAGGCTAGTTTTCAGCTCCAATAAATTTCTTTTATGACGTTCATATAAGAAATGAGTAACACTAGCTTGCGACCTGATTAGAGGATGCACCTAACTCTGAAATGCCTCTAAACAGAAAAGTTAGATGCCTTTCTGAAGACACATAAATAAAGCAGAATGCAGGATGGATACAATACAGACTGTGCAACCTTGGAGAATGTAGTGACACTCTTCTGACCTTAAAAAACAAACTAAATCCATACATAAAACTTTCAATCTTAGCAAGCAGTGAACATTATGGTGACTGCTGCTAATGAAACTCTGTTTTGATCAACTAAGTACACATATAAAAATATTTCTGTCACTAATCCTGTTTTATTAGACCTCGGTCCTATGCCTTTCTGGGCTCTACTTAGCGTGGGACTGCCCTGGAGCAGCTGGAGGCCACTCTCGAGGCAGCTCTGCTTTGTGCTGACACGTTAACAAGTGCCGAAAGGCAATTACACAGGCTGGGGATTGCCAGCGGCCCCTTCTCAGCACAACCCCTGCCGAGAGTAGGGTACTGCCCTGTGTGTCACCCAAGCAAGGCTCTCCCTTGCTGCCAGGGTAGGGCTGTGCTCTCCTCTGCTGCTGCACTGGTGGAAAGCAGCCCAGGAACTGACCTGACGCTACCAAGCACAACCTGCTGTAATCACCTAAAAATCATCAGCAAATTTGGAGTGACATGCCAACCACTGTAAAAATCTACTGTCAAATGATTTTAGTTAAACATGTCTTCATTATTACACCCAGCAGTGCTAGGAACAGAGTTACTTATGTGGTTGCTAAAGTTTCTTTGGTGAAATACACGTACAGAAAGGGATTTTATCATGTTCTTTTACTGCGTGACATCAAGAGAAAACGGCAACTTATTTTTTATTTATGGAGTAAAAGAAAGCCAAGAGAGCTGAACAGAAGACTTTCCCTTTTTTGACTGAAATCAAAGTAGAGCTGGCTGGGTCAAGGTAACATAACTAAAACACTTAAACTGTTTAAATTGCGCTGATGGACTAAACTCATGTAAAAACAGATGCTACCGTGTGCATACATTATCAGAACGAGGATAATTGTTTAGATGGACCATTAGGACCATCAGCCTGACTCCAAATGGCTATTCTAAAAATTAAGTGTTCTAAAACATTTCTCATAAGTCCAACATGCTTCTTTTTGTCCCAGGTTCAGGACAAAAACTAAGTATGTACTTTGAAACTAGCCGGAAATCCAGCTTTCAACTCTAAGAAAGGTCTTACCTGAATTTAGCAAGACTTTTGCGGGTATTAAAATGAAAAAACCCCCCAAAAAAATCAGTATTTGAAAAATCTCCAAGCTCTGACCACACTTAAGCAAATACATAACTGCATTCATAATAACGCTTAACTAATAGTTCGGGAGCATTTATGCTTTTCATTTAACTCCCCCCAGTTGCGCCTGCATGCTGGAAGTGTTGGTCCTGCTTCAGTTGGCCCTACAATTTGCAGTGTGTTCTCCACTCCCTCTGTGCATTGAGCTTAGCAGTTACGTGGCTGCGAGATGAATTGGTTCAGCAAGTTGATCTGAGGGGAAACCACTTTACCGCTTTTTTTTTTTCAGCTTGGTTTTCCATTGGAACAACTTGCTGAGTCTGTTCACCGTGTAGCCACACAGCCTCTGTATCTGGTGTGAGGAAAGTAGTAGGAGTGTGTGACCAGGGATGGAGGGAAGAGCAGAATGACTCTTTTTGAGAGCAGCCCACAAATCAGCTGTCACATAAACCTATAGCAGCCCGTGGGTAGGCCCTTACAGGTGTGGTTCTGTAGCAGCACAACTTGCTTTGGACTTGACTGAGACCGATACTGCTGTGGACTTCCCGAGCGCCTGTACCAGCTCCTATGCTGTAAAAATCAAGTGAGGGACAGCTTCACGGAGTCTGTTAGCTCCCTGAACTGGCCGGCTGAGGGGTTTCTCCTGCTATCCCATTGCCTCTATAATTTGCTTCTGTCCAAGCAGCAACTCACATTGCTGGTGAGGATTAAAAAAAAAGGCAACTATCCAAAGAGATTCCTCATGTGATGACAGTGAGGAAAGACTAGGAGGGACAGAGAAGGCAAAGAGTGTTTCTCAAAAAAAGGTTTTTTGGAAAAAATAAAGCTCCACCACAAAAGCAAAGGCAGGACCAACAAAACCTCACCACCTTGCAAAGTGAACCAGCTAAGTCCTACTCACCATTGAAAGGGTTAATCTTCTTTGAGATTCGTAAAGAAATGGATTCCTTCAGGTCTTTCTTCTTCACACACTGAATGCCCAGATTCTGAAAACTGAAGCACATGTGGTAGGATTTCAGCAACTATTAGAATTTTCAGTGTAGAATATTAAATAAATTATTTGATGTTGACTAGTGTGACAACATCCAGCGTAAGAAATAAAAGAGCTTATTTGGAGAAGGATGTAAAAGATCTGAAAAGCAGGGATGCAGTTTTTTTCTAAAATAAGAGCAGAAGCAGAAATGAAAAATACTAAAATAAAATTCTAAAGGATTCATATTCTTCATTAAGAATATATATTTCTATGTTAAAAATTGTTATTCTGCAGTAAACCTATAGTGATTAAAAGTTAAATACTCAATTTCAGGTAAAGTGACAATTATTTCTGTTATCAATAAGCCTGCTGATCTGCATTAGTTAAGGATTTGCCCTCCTGCTTTTATCAGGGAATGTAAAATTCAAACAGTATTTTAAAGGCTTTTTGTAACAAGTCTAAACAGGGTTTTAAATCTCATGTAGTTATGGAAAAGTTCTGAAGAGCTGCAGCCCTTCCTTATTTGCATAAGAGCACAGGTCACCCCGATGCAGGAGGTGGGGGGAGTCCCAGGCGAGCTGACTCTTTCCCACATGGAAAAACCATGACATCATCAAAGCTGAGTGGATGTAAAGCAGGAAGTAAAAAAAAAAAAATAATCTGAGTTTCATGATGTTACAATAAGCTCAGAAGATAGGTCGTGCCAGCAGGCATCTGCCTCCAGAAGTACCAGCAATTTCCCTTCCTTCGAAACTCTAAACAAGTTCTTTGCGTTAGCTACGCTTAAAAAAAACCCAACACCTTAATGCACCTAAAGATACTCCTTACTCTTGCCAACTCCCTCAAGAACAGTCCTACATTTCCCTGCTCTGAACAAGACTATCCTAGCATGATGTTGAGTTTAATTGCCTTAAAATTCCTTGCCTGAGCCCAATACGCTCTGTTCAGAGGTTCCCAAACCCTCTCAAATCAGACTCCCTTTCCATAACCTTTATTCACTAGAGGAATGCATAAGCTTCCTTTTGAACATGAACTTGATACAGTGACCTAGAGAAGAATAAAACATTGTAGCATCTCATAATTCACTAAAGCACTTCGGCTTCATATTGTGGCTACTGACATTCAAGATCTGTACCGTACCTTGATGAGGAATCCTATTTCTATCTTCTCTTGTAGGCAGTACTTTTTTTTTAGGGCTTGATCACAGCACATACTACTTTATTTTCCCCAAAAATACTCACTGTATTCCACAGATTCAGTTTCAAGCACACTTCAAGTCCACGAACAGGCCTGGTTCCATATAATATCCCAAATTGCTATCTGGCAGTCCCAGGCTCTCCAGCCATCCACCATAAGTTATCACGCAAGTACATATGCAGAACAAAAGCTCTACCCAGCTATGCAAGGACTGACAGCCATTACTCTGCACCTTTCAACCACTGAATGAAGCCTCTCAGGGACAGAAGAGGCTTTTAAGCAGCCTGTAATTCTCAGATTATAAACACTGTCCCAGTGAAAGTGTCTACTTAACGATCGCTAAACAGAGGGCCAGATCAGAGAAGAAACTGTTGAGAACCTCACCAAGGCTGCGGGGTTTCACATCAACGCTAGATGACAGGAAGCAAGCAAGATAACGAGAAGAGAGAGGGAGAAGTAGGAAGAGAGGGGGGGAAAAAAAAGAAAAACATTTAAAAAAAACTATGATATCATCCATGTAGAGAGATAGCAAACTAGGAAGTAAAAATCTGAGTATACAGGCAGTCACAGAAGCTCCGGCATTCATACTTTTGCCTTGATGTTTTGGCCAGAGAGGGCTCTGATGAAGTTTAGGCAGTAGTACAAAAAAATCATTATACCACAGGCAGAACAAAACACTTTGTTCAACCGGAACTACATGGGGAACTTTAAACAAGCCAAAAGCAGAGCAATTACTCAGACCAGCCCAAAATCTGGGATTAATAATTCCACTTCTGCAGGGAAAAAAAAAATTAAAATTGGATTTTTTGCTCCATTTGGGATGATCAGCAAGCGTAAACAGCCAGAACCACTACTAGGAGAGGACATCTCCTGCTCACTAGTTTCGTATGAGGCTTTTCTCCACCATGGAAAAGAAGAATGTGAAGACTGAGTCACCCGCCACAAAAAGGAAAATGACTTTAAACATCCAGATCCAATTATGGATTATACTGTTCTTTCATCTTAAAGCAACCAATGATTTGTTAAAAAAAATTAAAAATGAGTATACCGATGCTGGAAACATTTCAAAGAGAATGTTTCTAGCCTCCTCCCATCAGGATCTCTGATGTCAAGCTCAATTGAAGCTCAGTTTTGCATTATCAATAAAGCAAAAGTAGCCCACGTACTATTTCGTACGAAACTGACAGGCTTATAACCTAACAATATTGAGAAGAATTGATGGATATAGCAAACAATCACAAGTGCCTTAACTGAAATGGAGACACGACGTGACGTCGAAGAACAGGGTTTGATGCTCACATATAATGAAGACGAAATTAAAATTTGCAAATATTTGCAGCGCATCCCAATGCTTATTGGCACTACATCCTGTAATAGCCTCTCTACAAACTTGCCTTGTGCTTACACACTTAACCTTGTGCAATAAAACGCCAAGAGGAAAAACAATCATCAGCGTCTTCCTGCACCCGGTGAACGTAATACATAACCAGAAAAGGTGTTAAGCAACCAGGCTTTTTTGCTTTGGATCAGAAGGTGCAGAGCTGAGAGGGGGAAGTGGGATGGGCTAGAACAGCAGACTTCCTTTGACCTTGTGTGAGGAAGCTTGATTTAAGACAACAAAGGAGAAGCTGGTGAATGGAGGGTCAGAGGAAGGTGCAAGGTCCCTTAACAGTTTAAGATATTTGAAACCGCCTTTTAGACAAGGTCGAAGGGGAACTCTATTTGCAGGGAAGCTGATGAGGATGAGGTTACAACAACCAAGATGGCAGGTAAGTGCCTGAAGGGACAAGCCTTACCTTTCTAGAGAGGTATGACAGTGAGGGAAAAGTAAGAGGAATTACATTTACTAATCCTGTTCTAGCATTTGCTAATTAGGACAGCATTGCAAACAGAGCTAAAAACAATAAACTAATAAAATTGTTAGCATCTGTAACAGCAAAAGACAGCACAGTCAACGTGCTACGTGCCACCTGAATACACTGCAGCATATTCGTGATCAGTTGAGCCTGGGCTGTACATTGAAGAAGCATCTCCACTATTACAAATGTTTATTTCACCATTAGGCAATCATCATCTTCAAACAACCGGTGTCTTCAGTTCTCTCCTTTAATAGTGTTCTACTGACTAAACCCACATAAATGTGGAGTAATTTCACTAACATCAACAGAATCACATCAGCCTGAGAGCAGTGCGTAAGAGCTACTTATACACTGAAATATTTGCCTTATTTTCTTCCCAGCTCAGTTATGTTTACCCCAAAGCAATAGCCTACTTCCAAATTTACTACATCGCAAACTGTGAACCACAAACAGGCTTGTCAATTCTAAATTCCCCTCTCCAGCAGTAATCGCTCAGCATTTGTTGCAGTTTACTCTGCTTTTCCTTTCTTACATAAGACTTGGTAAACCTACAGGAAATGCCATCAAATACAACTGTATTTTAAGTATTCTTAATATCCCTCTGAATAGCACTGAGAAACACATCTCATACGCAGCCTAAATTTTCCTTACTGCATCCACAAATAGATTCATCCCCAGCATGCTTGCTCCACAGAGCTGGGCCTGAGCAGAATCTGAATTTTTACCCAAAAACACCCCCAACCCAAACGAACAGCAACAGCATTGACAGCTACTACCACGTTTCTAGATGGGTCACAACCATTATCTTCTAAATGACACGATACTCAGCCAGTACAAGCTTTCTCCGCCAGTTTCCAGAAAGTCCAAATATAATTCCCATGGAAGGCATGAGCTTCCTTAAATCTCTTATCACCATGAAGTATTAATTCTAATGCTGTTACCCATTCTATTACTCATCATTTTCACACATAGGAGAGAGTCACACTCAAGAGTAGGACCTGTTACTGAACAAGACAAAAAAAAAGCAAACAAGTGGGAGAAAGGAAAAGGAAACAGACATTGGGAGAATGAACAAAGGGAAAAAAAGCAGTGATGAGAAAAGAATAGGACCAAAGATGAGTGTGTGAAGTATTGAAAATGAAGGAAATACTTCAAAAGCGAAGTTGCCCTCTCTGAGATGGATTAGTAAACTTCAGCAAAGACAGCATACTAATTGCTCTTTTAATCACTACCCAGAGTTTTAAAACATGAGACTAGCAAATCACTTGCATAATTAATCAAACTCCCAAGCAACACCATTACTTACGACAGAACTCGCCGTTCTGGCCCAAACTCTGCTTCGTAGTAGCCATCTCTGCAGTCTTTTCCAACCAGATCGTGAGGGTGTGGCTTGTAGGGTTCATTCTTCGTTACCAATGTAGTCCTTATTTTCACTTTTCCAAAATAATTCAGAATCTAAAAAAACGTAAGATATTTTCTAGATTTTAGACACCAAGGCTAGTAAAGTCCCTACATGTAACAGAAAATACATATTATCGTAAAATACTCTATGGAAGAAACACCACAACTAAGAAAATGGCATCATTGCTTCATAAAAGCCAGGACCATTGAGAAGTTTTGTTCATTCCATTTCAGTTCTGTTCGTTTCACACTAAAACAGCAACTCTTTGGCAAAATAGTTGAAAAGCTAAGTGTTTTTTTCAAAAGTGTATCTCATCTATTTCAGAATGTAAAACTACGTGTTTCACATGCTAGTTTTGCCACAGAAGCTGGTTATTCGTAATGATAAAATATTCCACATCCAATCCATTCAGTTCTCTTAAACTACCCTCCTGAAAGAACGAGAAGGAAGTCTGAAAGCTCTGAAGAATCTTTTTTTTTTTGGAGGCTGGAGATCTATTGCTTCACCATCCTAACAGGGCTCTTTATACAAGTTGAATTCATCCCCGTGCAAAAGGCCAGAGGTAATATAGAAGCTTAGACCTAAGAATGAACCATCTTGTAATGCTTTAAGACCAAATATAGTAAGACATATTTCATGATCATATCTAGCCTTACAGTGAAAGATGCAAAATTCTACATAGGTGACCACATACAAATGCTTATTGACAGACAGGTCTAGCTCCAAAGATCTTAGGAAAAAGCTCCTAAAGGCTCAGGGATAAGGATATTACCTGTGTATGAACACTAGAGTAGTGAAAGAGGATCTTAACAGATACAGCATGACATAATCCCCCGTGAAGTTTTTTTTTAAGTTAATTTTGAGATGAATATTCAATCTTGCATTCAAGAATGTATTGAATTCTCAAGCTCCTACTAGAGCCTCACAGCAGTCATCAGCCTAATTCAACACACATCTCTAAGGTGCATAAAAGTTTTCCCTCATGCTGACAGCTACCAGTGAAGTCACCAAGGGTTGTGTGGGTGAGTGTTAGAAAAAAAAAAAGAAAAACAATTTGGCCTACATTGTTTGAAGCATAACAGCTTGAAAGCAAATACAAGACTTGCTTAGGAACACATTTGTGCAGAGGCGAGCTCTCCTCCTCCACTTCCCCTGTCCTGTAACTAACTGTTCCTCTCCTCCTTCAGCCCTTTCTTTCCTCCTCCTGAGACTCCAAGGATCCATCATATATCCTTTTCAGCTTCCATTTCAAACCTTTGACTTGACCTGTGCTTCTATCTAGCTTCTATCATCTGCTAGTTTCTTCAGTCCCCAATTCGGCTCCTTTCTTGGCCTTCATACAAGCCACCATTACTTTTTACTCTTAAAATAAAACTTCCACCACTCCTTCTTCAACTATTACATCATTTCTCCCTCATTTCACACCCAGTCCCTTGAACTCAAAGCCTGATCTAGCCAGTTTTGACTCTCCAGTTCCTCCTCGATGTACCTCATCTCAACCACACCACGAAATTGAATCTCTTCCTGGCCTCTCTGTTCTCATCCTCACTGATGTTTCCATCTCTAGAGGGGACTCCCCTAGCAGCTAATCAGCACTAAAGCCTCCTACAGGCTTCAGGGAGGCAGGAATTCACCTAGAAATCACCTGCTATCAGTAACAATCATCTCTGTCATCAACAGTCACCTTTAAAAAAGAGCAAACTATGGCCAGGATTGCAGTCACCTACCATGTCCCAGCTTCCCTTTGGGTTCAGGCTGAGAGGAATCAAGAGCTTACACTGTCCGTTCAACTTGAGCCCTGACATAGCATAAGGCTGAGAGTCTGTCAAAGTATTCACTCTTGCCAGCAGCCTACATAGTTCCTTGTTCAATTGGTAGAGTGCTGAAAAAAAAAAGAGTCTGGCAAGATCTCCATTTCCTGCATTCCTTAACCAAATCTGGCACTGTAATAGTCAAGGGGGGGAAAACCTCTTGTTTGCTTCTTCCCTTAGCAATTCTGGCTTCAGGGCTAGACCAGCTTCCAAAATGGCTTAGTATAGAGCTTATGTAGTAACGGCTTACTCTGCTGCTCAACACAACTGCCAGTACTATCTTTCTCAAACTCTCCCTCTTCTTTACGAAATTTTATGCCTCAGCCTAAAACATCTCATATTTTTCAGATTTCACATCCTCCGTATCTATTTTTGTGCTGTGATTCCAGAGACTCCATCTTTGGCTCCACTTTTTTTTTTTGTCATACTTGTACACTGCAAGCACAGACACATGGCTTCCGTCCCTGAGCACCGTAATGTACTTCAAGACTGCAAGTACTCTTAATTTCCCAATTATATTTGAGCTTTCTCTTCTAATCTCATCACTGAAAGATTTTCTCCAAATTGAAAGACATCAAGGAAACACTAGCAACTTAAACTTCAAATAGGAGACCAGAAATTCTTCTCCCTTACCCTACTACTTGTCTAGGGTCTCT
Organism: Himantopus leucocephalus; assembly: GCA_003993805.1. NCBI lineage: Eukaryota > Metazoa > Chordata > Aves > Charadriiformes > Recurvirostridae > Himantopus > Himantopus leucocephalus. The sequence continues at coordinate 477,877 of RSEF01000003.1, forward strand.
GCCACATTCCTCTGTCCCACATATGAAAGCCAAAGCGCCTTCCATTCCATCTCTGCTGTCTGTGTTTTTGTCCCTGCTTTGATCATAGCTGCTACGGCTACTTTGAATCCCTTCATTCTGGATTTCCCAACCTATCCCCAATGCAACTACCCAACTCGTCTTCATTGCAGGTGCTCTGACCACATAATTCCCCTTTCTCAGCTCATTTTAAATTCTGTATCCCCTTCTGACTTCACATACTTCACGGCAGTTTCTTTTGCAGAGCCTAATCATCAAATCACTGGCTGCAAGTCACCTTCTTACTTTGCTCACTTGTACAAAGTGCTTGCTTTCATGTTGCGCCCAGCAGCTTTTCAAAGTCTTTTCAAATTTTGTACGCAAACTCCTTCAAAGCTCTCCCAAAATTTACACTCCAGTCCAAATAGTAGAAACAAACCCAAGTCACATAACTAAGAAACCAGAACAAATGTGCACACAGAAAAAGCTAATAACGAATGCTTTCCAGACAAGTAACTCCACTGACTTCCCTCTCTACCAGCACTTTGTTAACTACCTCTACACCTCCTCCCCTTCTTGTAAATTTGAAACAAAATCTTCAATGACTAGGAGCAAGGAACCATTTTTCCACTCTGTTGCAATTACATTTGCATGCCAAGGAAAGAACAGCAGAACACAAAATTAATAGTATTTTATTTACTATGCCGAGTCCAACACGTAGCTAAAGCACAATGTTAATCTGGGCAATGGCAATCCATGGATAAAAGTAGTATTTACCTGTATGGAAGGGAACGTCTTATTGTTTTCAGTACTGTGTTCTCCTGGAATGCTGCCTGCTGATCTTCCCTCACATTTGTATCTGAAACGCATGCCCCTTTGCCTAGGTTGTTCAAATATTTCAATGTAGGGCTCAGGGCCACCTTAAAAACAAAACAAAATATATTTTCACTGTTAGTACACAGTAGACCTTAACAAGCAGCAGAAGATGTAAGAATTAGGAGATTTACACTCTTCGATTGATATTACCATCTTTCCACTTTGTCTGTCTTCCCAGACCATCTATTCTTTTTGTGTACGTGCATACATTGAAGGCAGGGGCAAGGGAAGAGAACAAATTGTAAACGGAGCCTCAGGTATCAATGCCATCTAAGTAATTAGCAAAGGGCACCCTCCCCTTCATCTCACCTAGAACTTTTCTTTTAGCTGTTAGAGAGGCTGATGAAAGAGGATTTAATACAACAGAAAATAAATCATTACTCTGAGGGAATGGTTGATATTTTTAATTTCATACACTTTTAGCAAATAGTTGTTCTCTCAAAGTACAGGTACTGTCAAGTACTATGTTCTCTTAAATGTCCTCTGAAAGTGAACATGTTTCCTCCAAATTGATTGATTTAGTTCCTATTATAGTGAAGTAGAAACTATGCAAATTACATAAAAACCACCCTACTGGGTTGAATACCATCACTGTGGGCTCAGAAAATACCTGATTGCTGGTATTGAATTCTACAGCTTGAGCTGCCAGCCTCCCCCAGCATCAGCTTCTAGTTGCAGTATCTCCCCAGACAACAAAACCTCAGTAAAAGCTATTGGGCAGTTGTCAAAAAAGAATTTTTCAGGAAACGCGAGTGATAGACAATAAGAGGCAGCAGAAGTCTTAAATGGTGGGGGGGGTGTCAGAAAGACATTAACTTAGCAAGAGTGTAAGTACTTTTCAAGTGTCATTTTATTGCCAGACAGTAACAAGCTATTTAATATATCTTACTGGGAACATCAAACAGGATAGTCAATCAACCAGTGACAACAGTGGGAATGGCATGTGAAAAACAAATAACAGAGGGTAAGTAAATATTGTAGAAGTTGAATCATCATGGTGCTGCACGATCAGAAGAACATAGCTTATGGAAATGTCTACTGAGCTCTCTGTCATCTTCATATAATAGCATCCTACTCAAGCAAGGTTGAGCATCACAAACAAACATGACAGACAACATCCTCTGGCATAGCACTGAAAAAAGTGCTTGGACTTCAACATAATAAGCAAAATAGTTATTAAATATATTGAAAGTGCTAAAAGGGTAAAAGATCCCCTGCTTCCTTTTGCCCAAGGTCTATACCGCCTAAGGTCCATTTCATATGAGTTTTGGCAAAGAGGTGGATTCCAATCTTAACTGCATAATAAAAGCATCTCTTTTGTTGCACCTACAATGACCTAGGTACCTGCCAAAGCAGCTTGAAGTTTATGCCTCACATTTGTTGATTGCAAAACATTTGCAGTGCTGCAGCGGTTCATACTAAAGTAGGAAAAATATTATAACCTAAAAGATAAAGTAACTAAGAGAAGTAGAGAAGGAATGGAAAGAATTACATCTCTGAGATGTCACCTTGGTCTTACCTGAATGCACATTTCAACTGTAACACACCTACAGTATGAGAAAGCAGCTCTGATGCTGGAATTGTTTTCAACAACACATGCCTTTTCAAACCAGAATGCCTTTTCAGAAGGCACAATGCATTTCAACTTCAGGCTATATTTGGTGCCAAACATTTGAGAACTACATTGTAGGACTCTCTATATTCCTTTCTAACAATTTATCAAAATGAAATATCTAAACAGATAACCTCCCATCAAGTTGATTTGAAATAATTTTCTAAAAATAGACCATGAGCTGTCACATTAAATACACACTAGCCACTACTCTAGGTCCAGTTACTTACAAGGTTGGTCCCTTTTCTAGATACTTCACAGGTCTTACGTAACCCTCCTTTAGATAAGCTTTGATATTTCCTCTTTCTGGAAAATAAGCGAGTCCAGCAAAGGGGAGGGGGAGACAGGCATTGATGACAAACAAGCCTAGAAATGACATAAAGCTGGTTTCAAAGACAGAGCAGAAGTCTTGAGCTTCTCACAAAAACAAGCTCACACACCAGCATATAGCTATTTAACTTTCACACTTAAATTTACTTATGCTATTGTATTTATCAGGACAGTCCAGTGGACCAGACAACAGAGGACTTCTGCCAGCAGTGAGGAGAGACCGCTGAGTATAAGTCAGCTTCCCATTTCCATCATATAATTGAGGAGAGAAAAGAATCTCACCTTTCCATTCCTACGTAACACAGTATGCCACAAATACAGACACATATCCATATACTAAATTAAAAATCTATTTTAGATGTTATAATGACAAAATTGCAGTAAAGTGCCTACTAATCATCTTACTTCACAGATGCACATGCTTACGTAGCTGCTAACCAGTACGCTCACAGAGATTACGTATTTGTCAAAACCAGCTAAAGCCTTGCTGTTCAAAACTACTATAGCACACAAACACTTCAAATCTTTCTCTCTCTGCTTTAGGCAATAATTTCCCTTAATGCTCTATTAATACTTGCTTAAGAGAACTTTTTTCTCACCTATTAAGAGCACTTTATTTTAAAACTCTGGGCTCAGTGATCTTTACTGGCTTGTGGTTGAAACAAGAGTCATTGAAGGCAGACCCACTGCTTACCAGCAGGTGTGTTTGTGGGAAAGTAGAGCTCAGTGACGCAGTAGCCTCTAGAGATTAAACATTAAACTTCATTTTATCTTGGTTCTCTCTCACTCTATTTAAGAATCACATTATCATCTCTGCCATGATTATCGGTGTCATCATGTTTGGTATTGAGAGGAAACACTTAAAAGTGCTTGTGCGAACTAAAGGTATTATCAGCACACTGCAGTGAAGTGGAGGGCTGTTCAGTGTTCCCTATTTCTGTAAATAAGCAATATGCTTGTGAAGTGGCATGGCTTAACTATTTCCCAATCTACACTCACACACAAAGGCCTGTTAGTTCCCACACAGCTGCTCAAGACCTGTCCTCTTCAGGTCTTGCTATGTTGGTCAAACAAACACGAGCTATGTCAAAAACAAACTCTCTTTCGCTAATTCTGGAAGAGAAATACACAGCTACTTGTATTACCTACCTGCCCACAGCTACCCAGAAAAGCATTTGAAATGGAAGAAAAGCAAAAATCTAGCTAATCCTTCATCTAAGTGCTTAAGAGTTTAATTTGCCTCTGTAATTAATTATAATTGCCTTTACACATGCTAGCAATAGAAATATTATGCTACATATTACAACCTGCCTCTTGTTCTTTTTGTTATAAAATTGTTTATTCCCCCCGTGCCCTGACTACTACACTAAGTAATTTAGAAGAGAATACAGGAGATCAAGTGTCCTGATTATGTAAGTAAGGAAAATAGGTAAAAGCAGTAACAGCTCCAAGAGTTCTGCCAGCTTATACTCATTCAAGAACTGAAGGTTGTTTTATTCTCATCTGTTTTGAGCAATACAAAAAGGAACCAAAGGAGCACCCCAAAAACTCAAAACAATGCTTCCATCGGACCTCTCCATGATGAAAAACCTGAGCTGGTTTAAAGTTTAACATGGCCTGTGCCATTAGGGAGGAAGTGTGACATGCTGCCACCAAGCAAAGTGACAACAGGATCAACGGTTTGTACGTTCTGTCTTGTTCCTTTGCTCAAACGAAGCCGGCTCTGGAGGGACTACACTATTTGCAATTTTCTTGCACAACTAAGACCGCCTGTGAACAGCCTCTCCAGCAACATCTGCATGTGAAAGCAAAGCAGCTGTGGGTCTTTGTGGAAGATGTATAAATACCATCCAAAACCCTACAATCCGAGGTAACTGCAGCGAGACACAGATGGGAGAAGTGCTGTCCTTCAACTTTGCTCTCACTGCTCTGTACAGATCACTGGTGACCCTACGACCTCCACAGCAATAGCCATTTCTGAAAAGCAAGAGCAGACAATCTGTACACTTATAACTTCCTGCAACAGCTCAGACAAAAGAGACGATGGTAGAAGATTTCTTAGAGCACATTCTGGCTCAATCTAAAATAACCAAAAATGTAAACACAATTTTAGAAAGCGGTAATCTACCTAGGACTCCATAAACTGTACAGACTCTAACAGAGAGACAAAACTGCTCACAAACTTCCTCTTTACTATCGCGTTACATTACAGAACAGCAACCAAAAGAGAAAAAAAACACAACTACAAAAGCTAGCTAGTACCAGGAAGTTATGAACTTCCCCTTCTAAAAAATTCCTTATGTGGTTCCTAATTACACTGAAAATATATTAATACATTAAGAAAAAAAAAATGCTATCTCCTGCTTCAGTTTTGCCACTCTAAAATACAACGTAACATTTAAAAGATGCCTCCGTACAAATCCAGTTGCTTTCTCTCTCTGTTGATAGTCAGCACACACAAACGTTTAACAGGAGTGAAAGTTCATACTTTGCTAAGTAGTAACCAAACACACACACCCCTAAATCTTGAGGCTGGAGAGCATCTTTCCTTAGAAATGCTACTCTAATTAATGCTGCCAAGTCTGGAGTTTTTGTGGGTTTTTTTAAATCCTAAGATACCAGAGAAACACCTTCTGAAATGATGACGAGTTCGGTTTAAATTAGCCTAAAGAAACTTAATTGTGCTTTTTTGTTGCAATTACTCAATGTGTGATCCCTTATCTACATTACTTTGCATTTATGCCATCTCTGTTTCTTATTCGTTTGCATTCTCATAGGCAAGTTCCTATGTGAACAGGATCTTGCTGAACAGCAGAGTCTTTGGCCTACTGATGTCTTTAGCCCAGACACAAGACCCATGTGCTTATTTAACGCCTAAACATTTTAATGACACAATTTTAAGACCTAAAAGATCCATTCTGAAACATAACAGCCTTGTGAGGTCTTATCGCAACTAACCTGAACAACCCCGCAATGTTTCCTCATTAACTTTTTCCGTAAGGCTGGTCAACAAGCTACACGGACGCGGATTTAATATCAAAAGCAGATGCTGGGATGACGGGCTAAGAGCACTGTCACCCTTTTTCGCACTGTTACTCACTTCCCTCCGATTGCCTACGGGCTTAAGTCAATGGGAGATGGTGGAAGCCGAGAAGCAAACCATCCCTCAGAGCATAAAAATAAGAACCAGCCGACACTCGGCGTTTCCCCCTAAGCCACCCATCGCTCCTTTACCGACGCGGTTTACACAACGAACGCGCCCGAAGCAGGGAGGGAGGACGGGCGGCGGGCGCAGCCCCGCGGCGCCCCGGGAGACGCGGGGCCGCTGCTCCCCGGCCACCCCCCCCGCCAACTACCGCTCCCCCCCGCCGCCCCGGGGCCCGTCCCGCCGCTCACCGGCCATGCTGACAGCTCCGCGCAGCCGCTCCGGCCCACTGCCGCCGCGGGGCTCCCCGCCCGGGCCCCGCACACCTCGGAGGGACGGACGGACGGAGGGACGGAAGGACGCTGGCTCGGAGGGACGGCCGGGCCCGACTCCCTCCCTCCCGCCCCGGCTGGCTGCGCTGCCGCGCCCCGCACGCCGCCCTTTTCAGGGGGAATTTCCCGGCGGGCGGAGGTGCGCGGTGCCGCCCCCCCGCCCCGGCTCCCGCCCCCGCCGCGCCCCGCCCGGCCCCAGAACTGCCTGCTGGGGACAGAGTGACAGCCAAGGTGAGGAAAAAAAACTCATCAGCAACAAGCCGGTTAAGTCACAACGGCCAACTCTGTAACCTACCTAAGCTTCACAGCACGCCAGATCCACATGCGAAATACAGCCCAGCCGGATGAACCACAGAACAGTTTGGGTTGGAAGGGACCTTTAAAGGTCATCTTAGTCCAACACACACACCGCCCACAATGAGCAGGGACACCTTCAACTCCATCAGGTTGCTCAGAGCGCCGTCCAACGTCCAACCTGGCCTTGAATGTTGGGATGGGGCATCTGCCACCTCTCTGGGCAACCGGTTCCACTGTTTCACCACCCTCAGCATAAAACATTTCTTCCTTATCTCTAGTCTAGATCTACCCTGCCATTACCCCTCGTCCTACCACAACAGATCCTGCTAAAAAGTTTGTCCCCATCTTTCCCGTAAGCCCCCTTTAAGTACTGAAAGGCCACAATGAGGTGCCCCAGAGCCTTCTCTTCTCCAGGCTGAACAACCCCAACTCTCTCAGCTTGTCCTCATAGGAGAGGCGCTCCAGCCCTCAGACCATTTCTGTGGCCCTCCTCTGGACTCGCTCCAACAGATCCATGTCCTTATGTTGGGGGCCCCAGAGCTGGATGCAGTACTCCAGGTGGGGTCTCACCAGAGCAGAGCAGAGGGGCAGAATCATCTCCCTCACCCTGCTGGCCACGCGGCTTTGGATGCAGCCCAGGACACAGCCGGCTTTCTGGGCTGTGAGCCGGCTCACGTCCAGCTTTTCGTCCACCAGTACCCCCAAGTCCTTCTCGGCAGGGATGCTCTCAATCCCTTCAATCCCCCGGCCTGTACTGATGGAAGGGTTGCCCCAACCCAGGTGCAGAACAAGTGAAGGAGATGAATGCTGGGAACAACCCCACAGCCCCAAATTTGGAGCAGGTGGAGGGGGTCAGTAACAAACAAGCAAATCTAGGGGGATTCAAAACACCTGTAAAGAGAGGAACACAAAGGAACACCAAGCCCACACCAAGCCATGGTACAAGACTGCATTTAGTTAACAACAAAATTGAAGATTATTTTTTTCTTAAATCTTTACCCTGGGAATGCAATACATTGTCACATGTGAAAATGCAGTTAAATGAGTTGGTATTCTTGAAAAGGAAACATTAATAACAAGAAAAATATCAAAGACCACTAAAGCAAGGTAGATAACTGGGTTTTGTTTTGTTTGTTATACTTTTCTTTTTCTCACTATCCTTTTTAAGCAAAGGTATTGGGATGTATAGAAATTAACCACAGCAGAAAACACTGTTCTGTAACCTGCAAAACCATACACTAACCCAAGTAATTAAGTAGAAGAGACTGCTTGATAATTGTTATTCTTCCTGCTCTGTAGTCCATCTCAACAGGACTTTACTTTATAACCTTAATTTTGCCCAACTATCATCATATTTCCTGTAAACATAAATTATATTTCTCTATCCCACAAGCAAAACTTTCCTTATTTAAGATTCGCAGCTCACCGCACAGTAGGATACACCCCTGTCAAATTTTTAACTGAAATCAGAACAGAAGAATCCTAGGGGGCACACAGGATAATCAAAATGTCTGTGACGTCAGCTCTAGAAAATTAAAGGGAAGAAGAGCTACATTATTATATTTAGATATTATGCTGAAACAATTCTAGAGTTGTGGGTTAGTTTCTTGCCAGAGAAACATCATTTCTCACTTTCTCTCCCACAAAAAAAAAACTAAGAAAGGTACAAACCAGCAGTGTCCTAAAACTATGAGAAATTAGTATTAGAACTTTATGTCCTAGGGGATTTCTTGGATTCCCTATGACTGACGACATAAAATAAAGCAGGAAAACGGTTCTAATATTCTAAATCAAACTCAGCCTTTACCTACACATACAACCCCAAAGCATGCACTGACAAAGAGACCTCAAACAAAACATTCTTCAAGGTGGTAGCTGGCGGCTGAGGTGAGGGTAGATGCTTCTCTCTTGCATTTTCAGCAATGGGGTTAGAAGATGACAACGGGATGGCACGTTAACAGAGAGGGTGCTCAAAGCTCAGCATCTTGCTGCTTGTGCTGCTCTAGGGTAAAAGCAGCATCAAAACAGCAACTAGGAAAACACAGCACCCAGATTTCTCTCCGCTAAGTGCCCACATCCAAACGCATACAGCTCATGAACATCTAATAGTAGAAACTACTTTAGTTTAACTGATCACTTGGCTGTGGCACAACAGTTTTGGACAGCCTTCATTCACAAGGTCGAACAGCTGGAGAAATGCTCCCAATTTGAAGGCAGGGCATCCCTGCAGGTCACAGGAGTGATCTGGACAGAATTATAAAAGGGAAAGGAGTGCTACTCCTCTCAGCTAGCTGAAACTGGAAAAGCCCTGGGAGGTTATTACCCATGAGCTGGAGCGTAGATGTGAGTTTTGGTTTTGCGTGTAAAGCAAGCTGTCAGTACAGGCGTATGAAGCAACCGAACACTTTTGCTTTCTTATCTTCAGGCTGGTTTGCAAAATCTCAGGTAGTAAACTCTGGGGTTTCAGGAAGAATGAATGTAGGTGCTTCCCTAAATACAGTTTATATCCCTGGCTCCCACTTACTTCTCTAGCCCATGACACTATTGAATAGACACAAACCAAAGCACCTGGGAAACTGTGACTGAAAACGGTGTCTGCTCATTTCTTCAGAAGGAAGATGTTATTGAAGGGTATACAGTCTAAACTGACATGAAATTAAGGGCAATATTCCAGGCTATACAAATACCATGTTATGACTAAAACATCAATAAACATTCCCTATTTTTCCCCAGCTCTTTTGAACTCTAATACTTAGGGCTTGCAGGAACAGGCTACTCCAAGGTAATCCTTAAGACTGCATGTTAGAAATTGAGGCAGGATCTCACATATGCACCAGTGTCTATGGTACAAGCTGGTTCTTGATATTATTTTTAAGAAAAAGATGACTGGGTTGCACCTCTTATAGCATCCCAAAAACTAACTCTATCCCTACCCCTTCCCTAAAATAAAAACAACCTATAATAAAGTTAGAAGAAAACCAACCATATGAAGTGTTTCACTGTACAAGATCTGTACACTCCCATCATCTGAATACACAGAGACTAGATCTGGCTCAGGAAGTCCTTGAACAAAGTTATTGGAGGAAGGACAGTGTAAGTGGAGACATTTTGTTGACAGTTTTTCTCTCTCCAGCCATAAGCTGATGTCCAGGGAAAAGCACAATAGTGGGCCAAAGTGATCTTTTAGTCTAAGCCCAGCGTGGCTGTCTTACATGTTCACATTCCTAAACTAGGGGAAAGTTCTACAGAAACCGAGAAGCCTTCCCAAGTAAAAGGCAAAAACCAAAACAAATTAAAGAGGCCTTACTCAAAATCATGCAAGCACATAGATAGATCCCTCTATTCCTGTGACCACCCTGTATGCAATTTTGTTCTGCCGTGATCTGGATCTGTGGCACAGGGATTACCCCGTGACAGTGATGTGAACTAGAGAATTGCGGTACAGCAATGGCAACTACAGAAACCTGGTCAGCAACTGACAAGAAGCGTAAGAACATGTCATAACTTCGGGCATATGCAGATCTTTGCAAAAAGCAGGACGGAATTCCCCTCCTGTTGCATTGCATAACAAAAGCCAGGTGCATTACTATTATTTTTGTCAGCTGACTTTGGCTATAGCCAGAGGCAAGATACCAGAATTCTTAGACCAGTTTGATCCAGTGTTTCACTTCCTGTCTTCCAGTTAAAGCAAGTGTTTTAAGATCCCATTTTTCTCCACTTATCAAGTCCAAAGACAAGTCCTCCCTCCTACTTTTCACTAGCTGCTGCACTAGCACAGTTAACACCTAAGTTGCTGTAAGGAATTCAGCTTCCTGCTCTGGCAGGGAATGTCATGGGGCAAGCAAGACAAGAAAAGGGTAGAGTGGGGGAAAAAAAAAACCCCAAACCACCACCAAAACTTCTACAGCAAAGGACTGAGTGTTTGACATGACGTTTGTCAAGCCTAACATGATGGCTCTTTAGTGGTGCTTAGCACAGGCATTGCCCAATAAAGTCTGCTAAAGCCTGCTATGATACAAAAGCAGCATAGGCAAACTGTTAAGTCTTTATTTCCTGTTCCCAGCTATCTGACTTAGATCAAAGATAAGCTGCTTGTCACTGGCATGTTTAAGCAGCTAAGAAGGCACTAAGGTACTTTCAGAATATGGCCCTCCTAATAAGGCACATGATACTAGGAATGAAAATAATAGTAAAAAAAAATCATTCACTTCTCTTATGGAATACAGTTAGAAGTCCTGTTTTCTTCCCCACTGTATCTCAAGCCTCACACACTCCCTTGATTAGTAATTTCCAATCCTCTATGCCTTAAGAAACCTTTTGTTGTTTGAAGTATGCTTTTTTAATCTCAAAGGCCTCTTATTTAAACACTGTCAGGCCTTTTGATGGTTAAAGCGTTTGTGGTTATTGGTCCTGAGGAAGGTTCTAATGCAGAAGCCAGTCCAAGAAAAGTCATGGCTTCCAGATTAATGATAAACTCAAAGGTTGTTCAAGCCATTCTGCTGGAAGCGTTCCTGCATCATGCCTTGAGTTTGTTTGCCATAGAACAATGCTACTGTGCCTCCTCTCAAAAGAGGGTGGAGAGAAAGGAAATGCTAATAGAGAAATGTTGGTCTTGTGGATAAGGCACAAGGCAATGATTCAGGAGACTGGAATTTGGCTCTTGGCAAGTCAGCCTTTCTACTCTTAGGCAAGTCTCTGAGTCTCAACTTCCCCAACAGAAATCAGAGAAGACACTTCCTTGCTCCCACACTTCTACCTTATTCACTCATGATGCAACTTCTTCAGGGGATGAACCGCTCATTATATGAAAGTGCCGAGCACAATAAAATGATAGCTCCATGAACACTTTAGACTCTAGTAGTGTCAAAAAAGGCAGTCTTGCCTCTTTCTCTCCTTACCTCCAGGCAACTCACTCATGTGCGTTCTTTTGCTGTTGCAAGCGCTCTTTTGGTGATACAGAAGCTTGCTTAAAAGTAAGCTGGGGGAAACAAAAAGATTGTTTTGCTGCTGGTTCAGTTTTTAATGAGCCAGTTCCATGTACAATCACAGAAGTGACTGTGCCAGCAGCAAGGAATGTGGTGGCACCAAGGCCAGAACAAGTTTCTGGAGGACAGATTTGGGCAGAGGTGCCAGCTTCCTTTCATGGAACTGCAGCATAACACTGTATTTTTAGCTTGAGAAATTGATAAATCTCTCCGAAATGTCTCTTCACAATCCTTCCTTCCCAGAGCTAGTTTTCAGAGCAGAAGTTCTCGGGCACCTTCTCCCTCAGCCCTCTCAAGCGTTTCCTATTCCTTTCTCCTCATCACAGTGCTACAAACACACACTACAGTTTGGGAGTTGCTGTATTATTTTAATAGAGAAAAATCTTTCACTTCATTTGGCAGGCAAAGAAAAAAATATTGAAGAGTGTTTTCTTTTCCACTGCACCACGTAAAAGCGTATTACAGCGAAGCCCATCTAGGGACCTCTGAAATGGACAAACTGCAAACTTCTTCCTTATGCCACTATCAAGATTCATCTGATGCAGTAGTGCTGGAGTGAGAGGACTTGGGGACGAGCTCAGGATGAGGACAAGGAACTAAATCAGCAGAAAACACCCTTTTTCTGTCCAGAATGATTTTTTTCAAATAGATTAGCTCTCCAAGCCAGATCACTATTGCTAGTACAAAGGGAAGCAATAGAATTGCTCTAGCTGCAGCCACAAAAAAATAGGGAGGCAGAAGGAAGGATGGGAATTGTCCCTTTGGCAACAGCAAGCTATTACAATACCTTAGTCATAACGTGAAAACTACACGTTAAAAAAAAAATAGGCAACATGTGCTCATATTAATTCTCCTGCTCCCTAAAACCCCAGCACATACCAGTCAGCCATTATGCACTGGATCCACCTACAGAGGATAACAATCGCTCATCCAGGTTTTTATTTCAAGACTTCCCTTTTTCCTCAGGGCTTGCAAGGAGTTCAGGCTACTTAACATCACCTTGAGCTTCAAGAGTCCCAGAAGACCATATCTGCAGCCAATAATAAAGAGATAAAAAGGCACATTGTTTCAGTACAGCCCTGCCAGATGTATCTCCTTTTAACCTTAAGTCTTACACCTTATTTTTAAATCTCTAGCCCAATGACTCATGTAGTTCTGCCTTGTACAGTTAAAGGATAACACCCAGGAATCCCAGAAAGTGACAACACTCTTCAGGCTGAACATAAACACATAACACCTTCTGGGACCAGTTTATGCGTAAGTCCTCCTACATATGCAAAACATATCTACAATTTGTAAATTGGCCAGCTACTCATCTTATCTGGACCTGCATTAGCCCTTTTTGCAAACTGCCTGGGGCTGTGTGTCACAGTGCCACCTCACCATGCAAAGTCTTACCTTCAATAGTTGTGAGTAACCGACAATCAACACACCGCTGCTTCACCCCACTTGAATAGTTAAGCCTCCAGAATGTCTGTTTGGACAGACACCATGTATAGATGGATGTACATGTGTGTGCATATACATCCAATTTACTAGTATGCTGCAATAAAATAATTTAGATTTACTAAAAAGGCCAACATTCTAGTAAGGCTACAATTTTTAGTCTGAGCTTTCTTAATTACAAGGTCGAACCCCCTTGCTTTCTTATACAAAACAGCGATGGGTTTTGCTATTTCATAGTCTTGTTCACTTGGTGGTCGCTGCATGACTTGTCAGTTTTTGCTTTTAGGACATTTGGGGAAAGTTCGACATCCTTTTTGTAATCAATATTGTGGTTAGTCTCTCATATAACAATACATTTGATAAGTGGAATTGCTGTGCAGATGAATATTTATGAACCTTAATATTGCTGACAATAGATAAAATCCAAACAACATCCTCAGAACATTTTCAGATGCCTGGAAAAAGTATTTTCCTCTATGCAAGTAAAGAATATACACATAAATCTTCTGACTTACTTTTGATTAAAAGGAACAATAAGCCAGGAAAAATAATAATCCTTGAAGACATCTGTTGCACAATAAACACGTAGAGAGAAAGGAACTGAACAGATTCTTTGCCCTGTGCAGATCTAGACACATAGCCTGTTGAATGGAAAAAACAGACATGAAGGGAAAATTACCACCACAAGCTTCTTCTGGCAGGTAAGTGCAGAAACTAGAGGAAGGAGAAGGCCTAACCCAAGCAAGAAACGAGAGAAACAAGCCGGTGGCAAGAAGGATTAATTAGAACAAGGCCTAGAGTTGGCTAGAAGGGCAATGTCATATATAAAGTTGAATATAAAACGAGATAACTGCTTAATGGGACGGGTTCCTTAACATGCAGATGGAGAAAAACTGAATTATATACAGTAAAGCCACCAATGTCCCAGATCCACTTCTGATTAGTCTCCAATGAGACCCTGGGGTGCAAGCCAAGTCAGGCATCCTCCAAGTCAACCTGTTGAATTATCTGTTTCACAAAGGCTGAGACACATAACTGCTAGCTAAAATTTTGCATTGCACTAGCCTAGACAATTAGAGGATAAGCGTTACAGGTTCCAATATCAAAAGAGTAGGAACGAGGAACGTGGGGGGGAGCAGCGGCAGGGATTTGGAATAAAGTGCCTGATTACTGTTCCATTGGTCTTGCTCCTGGCTGTCACAATAGCTTGTCCTTTAAGGGCCTCAATGCCACTCCCCCAGTGATCATGAGTAACACAGTTGGGTTTGCGGTGTCTTAATAAAATGCCCCCTCGTGGTGACTATAATGATTTCCTGAAAGGGCATGCAAAGTACTGCCTTCCCAGTAAATCTCACTACATCTGCTTCTAACTGCTTGTCATACTTATGCGGTTTCATGCTTCTTTCAGCACAAAAGGGTAAAGATCTTCGTGCATAAAGCAGACAGCTTTAGTTTCTGTGGTATCTTGAGGTCTCATCTCCAAGAAAAGTAGCCAAAGATAGCTGACTCTGCCTTTTCCAGAAGTTCCCATTAAAAAGAAACCTGCATAAATAATGATCTAATAACAGAAAATAAACTGAGACCAAAGCTCCCACTTGAATTTGCAAAGTATTTCTATGAATTTACATAACTATTTGCTTTTTTTAAAAAAAAAAAAAATCAGACAAAAGCGAAATCTATATGTCTACTTTAAAGTTTGTTACTTTTTTAAAATTAACACAGCTTTTTCAGTTTTTGTTACCACCTTTTCTTATTCTGTAAAAGCAAAAAACAATGAGCAAACTGATTCAGGTGTAACACCACTTCAAAGCTTTTCGGAGACTAGACACTCATGGTTCTGTAAGTGAGCAACCAAATCTGCTCCCAATGGCATGGATGCTGCATAGTCCAGTCAGAAATGAATTCTGTAACTGGCTGATTCTGGGAGACTCAAACACAGTAATGGCAAAGAGACTTGCGTAAAGTACAACTGATACTACATTTAATTAATATTCATTATGGTCTACACCCACCTATAAATTATCTGAAGAGACTGTCACAGTTCAGAAATTGGTACTGAGACCTGATTCACTTTCAGACACTTTTGCTGCTGCAAGTCTTTCAAACTCATCTGGCCTACCAAGTCAGACTATAGGTCCCAGGAAGAAGGTCTTGCTGCAAGAAAGCTTTAATTCCAGCTTTCTTTACAGATACTGATCAGCTTGCTGGCAGATGCTGTCTTTTAAATTGCTCGTGCTACCCTGTTTCACCATCTTCACCTGTTCTCTTACACTATTTTTTGACTGCCAGGGCTTTGGGGCAATTTGGGGGGGATTTATCATCCTGTTTGCAGAGCACAACAGGGTGGTCTAAGACTACAGCTCCTTGGCTGCATGGCAACCATAGTCAATCATCTAATCTCTTACATGTTTAGGCAACTACACATGATGCTATCTACATATTGTTATACAATATATCCTTGTGAAGTAGAGAGACTGTGTTTACTCTGTCATATACTTAGCAATCAGTTCTACAGGCCACGAACTATGCTTTAGTTTCATCCAGTGGTACACTGATTTCTTTTCGGGGTTATGCTACTGCTACTAATTCTCTTTCTCCAAGAGTGGGCAGCTTTCAGTATGCAAGAAGCCCGTTAAGAAGTAAACCTGAAATAACTACAATGTTCCTCCAAAGGCCCATGTTGTTTTGTAGCTGGATTTTTTAAAACAAGAATTTACATTCCTTTTACATATCCTAGCTACACGTGGCGGTGTTTCTGCTTCCTGAATATGCATCTTTAAGCTTCAGTGTCAACATAAATACTGGTAACAGCTATGCAATTATAGCACTTTTGCTTCTGCAAATATTCCCATGACCTACGTCACAAAAAACTCTGCGGCAGGTGACCTAGTTACTACAGACTTGGTCAGTTCAGGACTTCACACTTGCAACACAGTTAAAACCTTATTTGCAAAACAGCACTGCTGTAACTGCTGAAGTGGAAACCGTGTGACCTGACATGTTTTTAATTGTAATGTAGACAGAACTTTTCATTTACATAGCCTAGGAGTAACATATACTTCTGTTCTGATGCCAGAGGACACCAGAAATGTAGGAAGTGAAAAAAGAAAGAAGGCCGCTTGGATAATTTACTCAGACAATTACTGTCTCATCATTACTATTCCTGCTTGGAAGAATGTTTACTAGTGCCCCTAGAAGAAGAACAGAAAAATAAAATTAAATATATAGCTGAATGGAACCACAGAATAAATTATATTTAGCACAGCAATTACAGTTTCTCCCAGACTATATGTATTATGAACAACCTATATTTGTGTGGTCAACAACCCTGCCTCATAAACATCCCTGTAATTAATTTGAAATAACAAAAACCAGGGGTAAATAAGCGTAATGTTATTTTTGCTCCCTTTAACAGAACGTATGGCTCCTTAGCTATATTCAGACAGTTGATTCACCACAATGGATGAAGCAGAAGTCTCCCGCCAGCAAGGAAGGACTTGAGTGTGCCGGGGATGAAGGTGGTGGCAAGAACCTCCTAAAGTGATAAAAAACAAACTGGTTATGGTTTATGAAAACATTAAACAGCAAAGTAGCTACTGCTTAACAGACAAAAGTGGGTTTTTTTCCCCTCCCTTTAATAGCGACCATAACCACTTTATTCTCTAGCAATCCTGTCCAGTTCTCTTTCTTTTGCAATATCCTCCCCTTCATAAGCCTCTAACCCACAATTCTTTCAACTTCTGCAAAAAGATACTGGCTATCTTCCAACCCAGAGCTTTCTAATGCAGTGTGCATAGCAGTGCTTTACGAACAGAAGTTTGGTATCTTCATAAATTCCTGTTCTGGCTCAGTAAGATGGAGGGGAGCCAGAATTCTCTGTGGTTCCCTTTACAAGAGTGTCTCCATCTTTCCTCATAACATGCTCAAGCAGCAGAGACTGATCAACAGCTTTATTCAGGAAATCTAGGAAGAATCACACTCCTAAAGGTGGAGAAGAAAGGTATGTCAACTTCCCTCAACTGAGTGTTTCTTCCACCTTTATTTGAGGGGCTTTAAGCAACTCATTAAGCAACTGCACGTTCTTTGGCCCTGGAGGCATGCTCATTGCGCTTCCTCACTGCACTGAGCAAGCTTTGATTACAGGACTAAGCTTATTAGATTTGGGGCCATGCAATGATACATTCATAGCAATACAGTACAGTTAAGAGTCGAGAACCCCATCACACATCTCTCTTACAGTCAAAGCTTCCACTTGGGTTGACTGGAATTTTGTCCAAGTGATAAAAATACACAGCCCTGCAAACATACCATTCATTTAAGTATTTAAGGGAGATGGCCAGCAGCAACTGGCTGTAAACTGTCATTCATCCAGAAAGATATAGCAATACACCAGTTCACATACATAACATTCATAATTCAACCGACTCAACTCAGGAGCTACAACCTTTTCCTAAATAAAAGGCTTTGGCTTCTACTGAAGCCAAGAGTAATTTTTAACAGTGAATCTAAAGGGGCGTAATTTGGGGCCTAAAATGCACGATAATAAAAGAAGTCCGATATCATGGCTGTGAGTTAGAGGCAAACCCATGGCAACATCGAGGTCCTATGGTTGCTGTCTTGCAGTACTTAACACACATCTTGAGGGTTCATCGTTTCACCGAGAAACAGAGCCTCTTCAATTCATGCAGTTCAGGATTATTTTGTGATACCTAAGGCCTTTGTGGCTTTAACACATGACCTTAAGCATGGAGCCTCCTACGTTGGAATGTTATCGCGAGATACCCCATTTCTCGTAACAGTTGACATGATACTTCTGCAAAGATTTGTTCAATCACTTGAAAGCTACTTTCATCTTTCACATAGAAAGTCTGGTTAGATGCTGCAGCAACTGCTCAGCAGCAGAAAAAGACATCTCTAGCAGAGCGTTTAATCAAGACTCTCAGTGAAGACTACATAAAAAGCCACCTACAATTTGGACAGTTACCTTTTTTTTTTTAAGGACATACACTTAGCCTCCATTCGTTTTCTGTAGCGACCAGTAGTAACTCCCTAGAAAATATGTCATTTTTTTAGATTTCTACTACAAGGAATTATTGGGATTGCCCCTTACCAACCTCACCCATCCCCACAATGGTAAGATATCAGAACTTACCCATCAGCATTTAGTAAGGTGTTAACTTGGATCTGACAGTCCTATGGCACTGCACGTTGTGCTAAAATCCTTGGCGAGGCTTTTTTGTGGAGAACCAAAAGTAAGCAAGAAACAAATTTGTGATTTTTGTTCTTAAGAAGGTAATCAAGGCATGAAAGGAAAAGGTTTTTAATTTGCAAGCTTATAAAAAAATCAACAAAAAGAATAGCAGGCTATCACATATGTAGTGGCTTAAAAAAAATAAAAAGCAGTTGGTTTCAGTTATAGTCTCTAGACAGAGTTACAACAGTTCTTAGCGAGATGCAGTAACTCTATGTACTGGGAATCCCCATTGCAAGCACAGACAGCATGACTCTGAAGAAAAAGGGTCAAACACCACAATCTCCCACATTCAGGGAATTTGGCTTCAAGTTTCTGGTATTGACACAAAACTTCTGTCTGACCCTTCATAAGTCTTTAATCCCTATGCTTTAGACTCCTCACCTGTTATAGCAGAGATTTTAAAAAAAAACTTCTCAGAAACGTTGTAAAGAATCATTAAGCGTTGAAAAAGAATTTGACATGGTATCAGGGAAAGCCTTGAAAAAAGTGTACAATAGTACCAAAACTTAATACAAATTAGGAACTGTCGGTGGGCACACTGGTTCATCCTCTGTCCAATTATTTCAGATAAGAAATCATCTTAAACATTGGTGTTAGGGGCATTCATTACTTAATATTATCCCATATTTCTCAACAAAAGCCCTCCTTAATAAGTAGTTGAAAACCAAAACAATCTAAGCAAAAGGAATAGTAACAAAGAGACCCAAGTTCACATACAAGCACTAGCTGATGAAGTAATGCAGTCTGGCTTAGGAGTCACCAAGAACCTGTGGTTAGTTTCTATACTGAAGACTTAAACTTTTCTAAGTAGTTGCTTTGCTTTTATTTGACTTTTTAGACCTTCACACAAGGACAAACAAAAGTGCAGCAGGGATTCCCCATTGACATCACAGCCACTGAAATCGGGGATGACCTTTAAGGCTGAACACACACAACATTTGAGTCTGAACATACGAACCTCTATTTGAGCTCCATAGCTAGGCTTCTGGCCAATGCAGCTCAGCTTACTTGTTACTGAAAGATGAACTGAAAACAACTTTAAATAAGCACAGTCTAGAGAAAATTGAGATATTACCTTTACTGAATTTTCCCCACTTGAAGTCACAACATGTAAGAATGGGAAAGTTCCAACACACTGTTGATTACTTATTTCAGTAAGAGGGCTATAATTTAGTAAATAGATTTATAATTTTACAGGCATGTGCCAAATATTTACTCTGAATTACAGAAAGTAAACATCTCTGTACTTATGCAACTTATCATTTGGTGTAACCCAGTGATTTATTTAGTGGGTGAACAGGGGAACAGAAACAGGGGATTCCCTTGCCTTCTCATTGCTAGTACTTGGCTGTTTGCAACATAGTAATCTTCCTCAAAACGCGACGCCCAGAGGTGTATTTTTGGCCCATTTGATTTTAACTGAATTACTGCAAGCAATCACTATACAGAAAAGCCTGTATCAGTGACCTTCTTATCGTTCATGAAGCTTCGTTATTAGAAATCTCTATTGTATTGCTCACAATGACAGGCTTATGCCCTTCTACTTGAGCAGTACAAAAAGCTGTGCATAATAAACGTGTATTTGGTATGAGAGAAAGAAAAAGAAAAACAATCCGACAAAAATCGCAACAAACATACTAAAGCAGTGCTGAAGGCAATACAGCCAAGCACTTATGTGTCAAGTGATTCACGAAACCTCAGCTTTTCTCTTTGTGTGCATGCACTTGGATATAGTGCTTATAACTTTCTGTTCTTGCTAAGTGACCACACAGGAAAAACAGAGCAGAATTAAAACTGCAGGTACCAAATAAATTCTAGTATTTTCTAGCTTTAGTTAACGCTTTAGCAAGTAGGTACTATGTTTTATTTTTATTGTATTGCTATCAGTGCACTTTGTTGGTTATAGCTAGTCAACACTTCCTATTTTAAGGCCACATTTTCAGTTACTCCAAGTTTGCCAAAAACTTTTCTTTGGAGTATGATTACATATACTGCGCTGATTTTTAAGAAAAACAGAAGAAAAATTACTCAGTCATTTCTAAGAATGAGTCATGGGGAACACATGCTGCTTTAGTTATATTCAAAGAATTCTTAAAACTTTTATTAAGAAACTCATAACTTCTTCACATTTCAGAAACAGGGACGTCAAATTTAGCACAGAGGCTGTGCTGCTGTCACTATTGGACTTTTTGCTCTTCCTTTGAAGAACCACACATATCTAGGCATGTGTTGAACCTTTGAAAAGATTGAACTTACACATGCCTGCCAGACTTGCTTAGTAGCAAAGAATTTTTAGCTTTGTCTCCATTGCCCATACTGCAGAGGGTGAGCTGGATGGTCCCTGCAGTAAGCAGCTGATTGCCAGGCTGCCACACACTAAAAATGAAACAGGGTAGGTTATTTCTCCTCTGGTTTCAGGACTCCTGGGATTTTTTACTCCATCAGCACAGAACGAAGTACTACTCAGTTTAAATGCACAGGAAGCAAAGACAGATTTGGGTGAGAAAGGAAGATCTAAATTATCAGAGAGAAAAGAAGACAGGTTAGAGTCTGAGATCAGACAAAATGAAGAGAGATGAGGTGTGAATAAGAAATAAGGTTAGGTGAAGAGAGCAGGATGATTCAGACAGGGTCTTCCCAGCAAAGAGGAACTGCCCAAAGACAAGTACTCCCAGTTTGATTTTCTTGATTTCTATCAGTTTCTTGAAGGTCAGACAGCTGAGAGGTCAATAGGCTGTATCTTCTGGAACAAGAGGAAAAATCAGCCCCCAGACTGTTTTGCTGAGATCCTCCCAGAAAAAAATACACAAGGTCCAGCAGCCTGGAGCCCTGAGCCCTTGGGCCACGCTCAGAGCTTGGCACCCCAGGGGCAGATGATGGCTGAAAAAAGCCTCAGCTACCGTGAAGGGCAGTCCATGCCGACTAGCATGCTAGGAGGCAGCAAGGAGTGCTCAACAGCCCACCACTCAGCTTGGGGCTGGAAAACACCCCGCTGGACTCTGCTTAGTCCAGCGTGCCCCAGCAGGATTCAAGAAAACACAGAGCAACAGCAGAGCTGGCCAGGAAGCTGGGGGCTCCAGCTGGTCCCCACAACTCCTCCAGGCCAGTGCTCAGGGGTTGCAGGCAGCACAGCGCTGCAGCGGTGTTTCCCAGAGCACTGCAGCGGTGCAGTCACATGCTAACACCGTCACAGCACACGCAGCTCTCGGCCCCCAGCCCGCCCCCGCCACAGGCCTTACGGCAGGAAACCTGTCCCAGCGTGGGAAGCCTGGGTCACAGCTCCCCTTCACCCCGCTGGCTCTCCCCACAAGGGAAAGGGCACGCAGCCCCCACCGCCACTCTGCAGTGGGTGGATGGAAGGACGAGGCTACAGCCCAGTGGGGTGGTCCTGTGAGAGAAGATGCATATTTTCACAGGAGCAGGTTACTGCTCAGATCGAGGTGCCCCCTACAGCCATTTGATTTCCTCTGGGGACAGGGCACGGAGTACCTCCAGCTCAGAGTAGTTGTTTGCCCCTCGGCTGCACACAGATACAGAGCACACTACAGCCACAGCTTTACAGTTACTGGAATAACACATAAGACCAGACTGTTTATAAGAATTGTGATGAGGTAATTGCAAAAACACAGCTAGGAGTTTTCGCTTGTGTTTTTAGGCTGAACAGCTTATGTCACTAAGTATTACATAAAGGCAGTATTAAAAAGCCCCCTCCCTCCCAAAGTCAAGATTAACAATTTTGAGATACTTCCCCCCCACCCTCCCCCTTTGCTTTTTACTCATTAAGGCAAAGAGTAAGTATTCTATTACTTTCTCTTAGTTTCTACAGGGACACCCACTGCAATAGAAATATAGGTGACTTTACATTAACTGTTTCTTTGCTTATACCTAATGAGTAAAACCACAGGAGATGTTAGTTCCA
Organism: Himantopus leucocephalus; assembly: GCA_003993805.1. Lineage (NCBI taxonomy): Eukaryota > Metazoa > Chordata > Aves > Charadriiformes > Recurvirostridae > Himantopus > Himantopus leucocephalus. The sequence goes on from RSEF01000003.1 coordinate 500,070, forward strand.
GCAATGGAATATCTTGCTCAAAGTCACTAACCATACAGAATTTCAATACAGAGCAGCTGCTCTTTAAGGAGATTGATCATGCATCCCTCACCCCTTCCATCTGGGCCTCCAAGCCACACATACAGCAACGAACTAAGAAAGCAGATAGAAAACAGCAAAGTTTGCAGAAAATCTGATCTCAAAGAGCCTCCCTCACTGAGTCTCTATGCATGAGTAACTTTCCTTTCAATCACATTAACAGAGGACTCATTCCATAAACAAAAGAAAAATATTTAAGTTGAATGTTGCAGTTTGAACTTTATTTAAAACAGATGAAATCTAATCCTTCTGCAACATCCAGGGAAACTGTAGAACAGTGATATCACTCTGCACTGGGCAAAGCATTGAGTCAGGGTATAAAGGTAAACTCTGTAATCTCACCTATGCTGCATCAAATCGGAGGAACTAGTAACCTAAATTCTTCCTAAACAGTCTTCTTAAAAGCCTAAGAGTAAGGAGGAAAAAAAAAAGTAAGGGCAATTAGAAGATAACTGTGAAGCAAGAGTAAAAAAATATAATCTGTGTAAAGGCATATACTTTGATGCCCATTAGCTAGGTTAGTTTGAGACTAGTTGCATAAATGCATGTGCTGACATAGCGGTTAAGGGCAAAACAGTCCTTAACAGTCTTGGAATACTTAAGTGGAAGAATTTGTTTAAAAGCATGGTAATATTACAGGGTTGTAGACTATTACAAAACACTGACTTTTCATATTTGCTTTGCTGTTGATCTTTTCACCTATTTCAGCTTTAATTCCTTCAAATTCATGATGAATTTTTATTTACACAGGTGCTGAAGTCGTATACATACTGCAACTAGTACACAGACTTGACAATATTAAAATACCATGGTTTTAACACAGGTCAAAAGTGAGGTAACCATTTTATAAATTCGAGGTGTAGTTCTGCTAAAAGCCACTTAAGTAACATGGGTTCTGTTTCTTAGTTTTAACCTGTGACTAAACCTAAGCCTTGCAGTCTAAGTTTTGGGGGTTTTGGAGGGGAGAGGGAAGAATAAGACCTCTCAAACCCACTAAGGCCAATTTTCTCAGAGACAGATTGCACTTGAAGTAAGCTGGAAACCAGAGGTAATAAGGAAAAAACTAAGTATATTGTGATAAAGTCATGCTTTCTCCACAAGTTTGGAATACTAGCAGTAGGTGGCATGCTAGAGAATGAAGACCTCACAAGACACATGCCTCCTCTTATTCCTTTATAGTCTTCCGGTCTTGTCACTAGGGTTTTAGGTGGATGCTTAAGATGACCAGAGCTCAGAATTGCTGTTTAAGCCAAGCAAGTAATTTTAGAAGAATTCAGGAGTATCTGTTGTTCACATAGCAAACTGGGACTTCAGCTGCCAACGCAGTTTGCAAACTGCACTATTCAGGGGGCATTAATTCAAAACCTGGAAATACTAGAAGCAAGAAAGCAGTGTTCCTAGTCTCAATTTTACTCTAGCATGACATTATTATTTCGTAGGACGTATTTTTTGTGGCGCTGCCCGCCCCCACCCCTTACATTTGGTTTAGTTGTTTGGGTTTTTTAAGTAGATCTCACCTGCATCAAAAAAAGACACACAGAAGACTTTCAGTTTCTCTTTGGAAGATAGTATTTCACAATACATACAAAAATACTCTGGAAAACACATACAACTTCATTTACAAAAGCACCAAATTACAAAGAAATTACAATAGAGAGGTAGCATAACATTTGTTTCATATGATCAGAATTTCTCCCCACCTCTCAAAAAACTCTAATGCACTTAACTGGGTAAGCAGTGTTATCAGTTTACAGAACCAGACTTAAGACTACTACAAGTTTTCACATAACCATTTAGAACAGCTTTCAGGGTTTATCTGAAAAGACTTTCTGCATGCCAGTTGCTTTCAAGACTGCAGCTTGCAGGTGGGTAGTAGTGACACAACAGCCTCGCCTGTTGCAATGTTTAAGTGTACCTTCAGCTGCGTGTTTTGAGTTTAGCTTTACTACCCAGTGACAACAAAAACCATCTTGAGTTTCACGCTGGAGCAGTCTTAAGACAAAAAAATCAGATAACATGGCATGGGACACACCTATCATCTCCATACCTTGGTAGCATCCTCTGCTGCATTTTCTTCAACATTTAAATTAGTTATGGGCCTCCATGGGAGGCAATAATTGTGTAGTGCATGGCTGTGCTAGACAGTGGAAAGGGACTAGCTGAGGAAGCTGAGCACCATTGTGATAGATGCACAGGAGTGTATGTGCCAAATGGGAAAATAATTTAAGAACAGTATATGCACATGAACTAGGAAAGCACAAAGGAATACAAGCACGTTCATACACACTTGAAACCAGAATGTGGTTGCAGTGACCAGCTAACCCTGTTTACATACATTCTGAATCCAAGTCACAGGACAGGTGTATTTGTGTGTCGTTTTCAAAAGCTCTTTCAGCTAGTGACATTCAAGGCTTTTAAAAAAACTAATAAGGATAACTGTTACAAGAATATGCAAAGAGTAGTTCAAAGGAAGCAAGCATCTAACAATACTATAAAATAAGACCATGATTTTAACTGGCCAATCGCAGTTCAGCAACAGTAATCTTCCACACTTTGTTAGTAACTACAATACACATTAATAATATGGATCACTAAAGAAGTGATTATTCATCTTTACCTGAAGAGATACTGGTTACCCGTTAAGGGTAAGTTTGATGGATCTTTTAATAATACGAATACTATTTGTTGGAACAGGAGATGAAGAATCTGGTAGTTCTTTACTGGAAAGCCTCTACAACACACAAGAGGATGCCACAGGGAAAAAAAAGAAAGAAGTTTTAAATTCATTAATTCCAAAGGAGCAGCAGAGAAACTCTTTCCTAGCTGAATGTAACATTCTTTATGTACTGAGACAGTATGGCCCAAACCCAAGTATTTACAGAGGAGGATTTTTCCCCCCCCACCACCACTTGTTTAGTTACCACCAGTTTACAGAGGAAGAGCATTTTCCCCACTCTGTACACTTCTTTCCTGGCATCAGTTGAGATAATTATATTGCTGAGAGAGGATGAAATAAGTTGCAATTTGCTTAGCAGCATAATAGAAGTAGTGACCGTTCTTCTCAGATCCACGGATCACGAAAACAGAGCATCTCTACTCTCCAGATTACTTCCAATCTTACAACCCTCAATTTCACAATATTGTACATGACAAAAGAATTAAAGCCACTTATACACTTCAAAGCTTCCAAGTCTGGTCACAGAAATGAGTATACAAGTATTTAATAAGAGCTCAGATCACCTTATAGAAGATCTACAAAGTGTACAGATCTTTTGGCTTAAGAAAAAAGCAAATCAGGAAACAAACTGTGTCAGTGTTTGAGTGCAGGGAAGCATGGTTTTTTGAGTCAGTAACTTGGAAGCTTTGGCTTCACTTTTTTGAGTAAACTTGGAAGGTCATTGTTCAGCTATACAATTTGGTGGAAGCATGATAGGCAAAAGCTTATCACCTATTTAGAACCACCAAGCCTATAGGGATTAACAGTACATAAGTCTTTGTACATAAAATGAAAATTCTAGTTTTGTTTTACCTATGAATACAAAGGCACAATAAATAATACCTGTGATCTTGATGTGTTGATAATTGGAATCAGCATGGGTTTTCTTCCAACAACACCCTAAAAAAGCCAGAAAGGATTCGTTAGGCAGCATTGTCAAATTCATGACTTGAGACAGCAAGGTCTGACAGCTAGGATACTTAAAAACTATATATATACATGCATTGACAACCTCAACCTTTTTTTTTTAAGCCCTATAAGCACACATATAGCTTTTCAGTTATTTCACCCTTCACTCTACCAACAAGACCACATCTTGATTTGAGAGTGTGCCCTTAAGAGTTTGCTTCAGTAGCAAGCTACACTAAGTACAGAGCTCTTTACCCTCCCTTTGGGAGGTTAAATGCTTTAGCCTTTATAGTAGTTTAGTTTACATCAATGAATCAAGTGTTTTTTAAAAACTAAAACCTGATTTCAAGCATAGCAAGAAGCTAGACACTACCAAATCATCTAGTAGTAACTTTCAAAAGATGTGTCATACAGGTGTAATATTTGGGTAATGAAGACTGAAATAAGTTAAACTAAAAAAAGCATATTTTTGTTTACATCAATAAATGTGTAGAGTATTTGTGTGAAGTAGTCTAGGCACTAGAACAGTCCATTCAGCTTTTCAATTAGTCCACTGAGTAAAACTACTTCAAAATTACATTTTCTGCAGATCTTCTCCTGACATCTTCTGGATTGCCACCATCTTTGAATGCTGAATCCTGGCCAGTTAACTAGAAGAACAGAATACACAGACTCAAAATAATTGCTGTGCTAAAGGTACCTTCATATATGGGTACATCTTCCAGTCAACACATTCTATGTATTAGTGGCCATACTTAAAACAACGTTTAGACACAACTACCATTACCCACACAGAATCTCAAGCCTCTCAAAGAGTCTTACTACCCAAATCTTGAAATCTATACTTGAAATATTCAATACTAGATAACAGTTCTGCAAGCTGATTCTTTACAAGTGTCAAAATTGAGCTTTTTCTAGTTGTTCTTTGCCTCTGCCTTAAATCAGAGGTGAAGCCGCAAGAACAGCTATTTAAGGAGATTTATATACAGCAGCAAAACAAATCAAGCATTAATCTAAAGCTTCCACCAAAACGGAAGTTAACAAGCAACTCCACAGTGTCATTTCAGCAGTGGACAACCTGTTGAGTAGGCTGCTGATTTCTAAAGCAGCAAAACTATCAATAGGCATTTAAAAAATCATCTGCCAGAACAAGATTAGCTCATACTTTTACATTTGTCAGATGTATCCTCTTCATTTTGAGACAATTTTTTTCTGAATTGTTTTAAGTACTGCTTCCAAATGAGCCAGTTCATTCAGCACTCGGTCAGTGCAGTAACATCTAAGTACAGTATTATTTAGAGACCCTGCCACCAGGCCAGAAACAGTCACTAGTGCCAGAACCTGGAAAAAAGTTTCTTTAATAGGTATACATTATATCCAAGACAATTTATCATATCTACATCCTAGTAAAACCATAATTACACTTAAAATCTAGATTCCTGAATCTGTTGGGGATGTATATATGTGTTTCTTCTCAGTTATTTCATTTATTCTACATCAATAATTAATACTACTTCAAACCCTCCCTGGCCTAGTTCCCCTTCCTTACCTTTTCTCTGTCTCTTGTTTTTTTGGGGCATCCTTCTGATGTAGGTGAATGACATCCTTTAGAGGTTGTTGAATAAGGTCGTTTAGGTGCAGCATTCTTAGGATCTGTAATTGGGGTCCCACTTAATTCATACTGTCCTTGGACAAAATGTGCTCTAAGTTGAGAAATTGTGTTACGTCCTGGAATGGCGCAACCAATTGGAGGTCCCGATGTTCTTATTGCAACTGTAGCCTGCATTTCTGTAGGAGACACTGAGCTTTTAGAGTACAGCAATGAAATTAAAGACTGCATTCCACCCGCTACTTCAATACATACTTGAATCAGTAACAGGAATGGAGAGTCCCTTAGACACTGATGGCACAGCTACATGAGATCTCTTCTCTCTATTGTTAGCACCATTAGATCTCTGGTATACAGCATTTCTGTAAAAATCAGATGCTAGAGTTATAAAATGCTAGTCTGTAAAATACTCTACATTTAGTTTCCAGAAAAGTTCACGCAAGACAAACATTACCTTCTTAGCTCATTGTCACAGCTCTACTAAACACCAGAAACTCACAGGCGATCTAGCACAAGATCTTCGTTTTGCTGAACTTCAGACTGCAAATTTAAACTTAAGCATTTTCTTTAGTGAGTCTCTACATACTGGTACTGTTTTCCAGCTTGGTATAGTCAGTACTCTGTGCTGCTTTTAATTAATATATCTGTTCTATCCATACATGCACCCATTATATTTTTTTTGCATGCTACTCCTACGGTACCAAACCGTTTGAACACTGCAGGCACTACACATTGGGCTATTAACTCTCAAGATTACATATCCCCCCCCTGCGCTGAAGTAGCCTATGGACAAACAGACTTCCCAGAAAGTGAGTGACACTTTTACTGCCCGAGTTCTCATACTGCTCCACTAAGTCAGCAGCAGCTCAAGTGTTTCTGTTATCAAGATCAGCACTTCATTAGAACTAAACAGTGCTAGGCATTATCTGTACTTTTTGTTAGAAAGAACAGTTACCTACACATAAAATACTCCAGCTTCAAGTTAAACACTAACCTAAGGGGATTTATATTCAAGACCAAATAATTTCCCTTGTATCAAGTTCTTAATTCCTTTCTGTTCAAGTACCTTAAATCAGTGTTTTCAAGGATTTAACCCCTCTCCCACCACATGCCCAAAGGAGAAGCTAGCTTTGCTCCTGAAGATGTTACAGGCCTCCATATGCTTATAATCCACAGATTCAAACAAGAAAACCTAGACCTCATTCACATTGTGAGTCAGTTAAAAAGCAGCTTCTTCACAGTTCTAAGGTTATGGTGCTAACCTTTCTGTCTCTGCTGTAGAGCTGTCCAATTTAGATATCTTACGTAACGAAGAGGAATTATGTGGTGCTCTGGAGTCTGTGTCCCTGGAACTGTCCAAACAGCTTCCACCTGAAGAAGTCCTTTTGCACTGAAGCCCACTAGCATTTTGACTAATATCTGGCATGCTTTGCTGAAACGGTTAAAAAAAATAATGAAGTCTTCAAGTAAATATTAAAGCAAAAAAAATATTGCCAGCAGAGCCAAATTATTATCATACCTTCTTTTTTTTCTGTAAGGTTTCTGCAGGCAAAAAATAGTGGAGATGCTTTCTCTTCACATGAGCTGCCTCAATCTTCATACCTTCCTTTAGCACATTGAGATTGTTAGCCTGCCTGTAAACTAAAACAAAATTTAGTGTTGTAGCTTAGTGGCATGTTTGCATTAGGTATTTGTCAAAGTTACATATGGTTTCTTTAGAAACAGCAAGTATTTAAGGCAGTCCAGCCCAAACGAAGAGCAGGAAGTTTCCAGCCTAACCAAACACAAAATGCTACCCAAGCACCCCACATATAGTCTCAAGAAGATGAATGTGACCTAGGATGCTCTTTTCACATCCAGTACAGACCAGATACGTAACAGCTATTTAAGTGCAAATATGCATTTATGTGCAGTTACAGCTGTGGTTTGCTAATCGTGCAGCTCACACACTGCTGAATTGTGAGTAGAGAGAATTCAAATCTGTGTTGATTTTAACCTGAAGGAGATAATACTCCTTAACCATTGGTTTTCTGATTGACAATAGATCTAGAGGACTTAACTGAATCAACTGAATTATGCACAGCTGATGAGAGACCAGCCACCTTACTCAAGATTCAGACTAATTTGATATTTACAGTGGTGATGTGTTTTTTCATAACAGTTCTGTAACATCATATAACTTCTCAGTAGTTTAGGTGTTAAAATTCTATCTGTCTAAGAAAGTAAGACTGGATTTTAGGGACATCTGACTTATCAGAATCACAATTTAATCAGGTTTTTCTTAACTGTCTGCAAACAGCCTTTTAAGCAACTTAAAAATGCTATACTAGCACAGCACTTATTACACGATTAAGTCACATTTAGACAAGTTCGTCTAACAGGCCTATCACGAGCATAACTGGTCAGCTTACTAACATACAGCATGGGAATCAAAGTAAAGACATGCAACAAAAAGGCTTACAAGTCTTTCTACAGGACACCTAGAAGTCAAATAAAAGCACAAATATGAACATTCACACCAATATGAATAGTTGCTTCAAAGTAAATTCAATAATGTTTTTACATAAAGTGAGATAAAGTTCACTTAAGAAAAGCCTTCCAAACAGTAAGCCTTATGTTTTTGAGCCCGTCAGCCTGAAATTAACCTTTGCCCTCTAAAAATACTCTCTCAAATTCAAGGCACATAAAAGCTTTCCTGCACATAACTACTGGTCACTCCTACATTTGCCAGAGGACCCCACACTTCTCAAGAAATCTCTTTTCTGTTTAATCTCTCTGGATTCAAACCCTGTATCTGAAATGTACTATGGGCTGTGCTTCACTAAACCAAGAGCACACAGCTATACTAATACAGTTTGTGCACAGAAAAAGAGGATTTAACATGAGTTCTAGCCTCTTAGCAGTACATGAACCTTGAAGTAATTTGCATTTGCCACAACATTGAAACACAGTGGCACTGGATGTAATGTACAAAGCACAGACAACAGTGCCAAGTCTGAGAAAATCACCCCACCTGGCTTGGAACTCAGACAAGAGTTTTGATGCGTTTTTCTGTACTTTTCTCATACCCCAAAGCATGAGCCAAAAAGAAGATCAGGTTTTACTGCATTTACTCATGTTGTCTGAGCAAGACAACACACAGCTCACACTGGAACCATGCATACGCTCGTCATCAGTGCAAACAGACATCTAAAGGAGTCCACTGTTTAAAACTCTTTGTCCAAACACACTTGTCACTTCAGAAGAGTAACCCTATTTCCTTAGTTCTTCATTATGATAGCTAGGCATGAGCCTGACAGCACACACGTACTTCTGAAAGGCACAACAGCAGTCAGCTTGGGAAGAAGTAAACAGATTATGGAAGAGACCTAGACTTTCAAATGACTCCTCATCCCCAAACCCCTTTATTCTAGCATTATCTAACACTTGCAACACTACTTTATTTCTACATCTGTCAAGAGTAACAATGGAAGATGAACATGAAGATTTACATGCAAGACTGGATGTAACTACAATGCAACAACTCACTGACTTTCAAAGTTCTGGGATTGTATCACACACAAACTGTTATTTTGGAAAAAAAATACTGTCAACATTCATTAACAACTTATTTTAGAGCCCGATACAGTTAATCCCCACTTTCAAAGTCCAGCAACTGACAACTGTTTTTGACAGGTTTAGCTACACCCAGTAAACAGATGTCTGCTGGCTTCACATCCGACTGTCCACTTCATGAAATGCAGTTCCTTTGTGAGCGTGTCTACTATGATCTGCACAACTGTTTTTTCACATGTGGGGTATGACTGTAGTACACACTCCTACTTTAAGATTAACTTACTTTTCCAAAGGATCAAAATGGTACACTTTTAAAGCTAATCATCTATATGTCACTCTCTATAGCAATATCTAACAGCTAGTACTAGAAAGAAGCACGATTCCCTTTGTGAAGCAATTTCCACTAGAATAAAAAAATTGAAACCCTACAAACTAGAGCAAAATATAGGCTTACCTGTATCTGTGAACGACTGTATAACATATGTTAAATCAATGTTGACACTTTCTGCATTTTCCACTTTCCTAAATACGATTCCAAGAAACCACATTGACACATATCCACTCCTAAAAAGACAGATTCACAAATCATTTATGCACAGTTATTTGGATGCTAGTATCTACTCTCAAGAAGGAATTAAGCAAAACAGTTTAGTTGTACACAGCAGTTAAAAGATTAGAGTCATCCCATACTTAAGGTCTTAGAGTACTTCTCTCTGAAGTTTTCCCTTTAAAAAAAAATCAGGCAGGTTCTGAACCTGCCTGTCAGAGCTCATACCTACAAAACAGTAGATACCTAACTGAACATCTCACAGATGAGCTGAGGCAAATGAATAAAAACAAATTACAATACATTGGCCAAACTGTATTCCAGAAAAATAATGAAACTCACTGTTTATGGAGTTCTTGGTTGCCAGGAAAAGACTGTGGCTTTACATGTGCAATAGTTATAAATTCATTCCTCTCCAAGTTTCCAACCAGCACACGGATTTTAGATTCGACAAGGCCAACCCTAATAAGAACGAGACATATTTACTCATTTTTAACTGCATCCAGCACAGTAATTACATGCCTTTTTATAATACAATGTTAATACAAAAATGCTAACTAGTGAGTAAATAGTATGTTTCATTCAGCTGAACAGATACTAGATTTTTATTCCACACACACTGTAGATTGAGATGTTTCCAGTGATATTTGAGCTTTAAAGTTTCCAAAGACAGAGGTAAATAAGTTTAACTTGTACTCTTAACAGTTCAGATACACTTCAACCTATAACCAGTGATGAAAACATCAACAAGAAGCAGATCCCACCACCACTGGCCGCATTTTGAAGTGCGGCAAAACTCCTTGTTACCCCAAAGATCAAGGAGTATAGTAGTTTAGAAAAGGCTCAAGCACAACTATTCAATTACACTTGAGTAAAGATGCAATCCTTCCTGCAGATTGATCAGTGATAAGAGTTTACGCTCTTCCAGCCAGATTGCTAAATATAGTTCTTTTAATAAACAAATTATCTAGTCAACAGTCTCACCAGAAGCTTACCCAAGAAATTAATCACGACCACGAAGGCTTTTCATTTAAATAAAGTACTGGCTTTTTACCTAAAACATGGCTAACTTTGAAAGCAGTCAGAAATCTGTACATTCTTCAAAAGCACATCTGTGTTGGTCATCAACATAAAATACTATCTATTCCCAAATCCATTATAGAGTTAGTGAACTAAACTTGTTCTTAGAGCAGACAAACCAAAGCAAGTTTATCTTCTTTTTAGTTTTCCCAGATGCAAAACTAAGCCCCATTTGCCTCCATTTCTGTCACTGCAAAAACATCAGCTTTTACTGGAACCAGAACTTTCCTCATCTTTACTGTGAGATACAATGAGCTTTGGTCACTCATTTCGTAACAATGAATATCACTGCAAAGTTAAAAACACACACATTACAGTGCCTTAATTCCTCACCGTTTCCCCTTATTTCAAGATTCGCAGTTAGTCAGCAAATTCACATAGGTCAAAGTAGTTATTATGGGCGTATCTCCCTTGAGACAGTGACAAATATCATGTCATAAGCAGTCATTTTTTCTAACTACAATTGAAGTGGTTCTCACATTAAGTTTCACAAAGTAGATCAGCACTCCTGCAATTTACCTATCCACTACCAAGCTTGCTGAAGGGATCCATTTCAGCACTAAACATAATGTAGTAGTGCGCTCAGACATCTTAAAACTTAGGAAATACAATTTATTGGCATTCAAATGCTCTGTGCTGACTGTCAGGTTTCACCCAGATTAAACAGCCTTGTTTCACTTCATTGCAGAAGAGTAGGCACTGGAATAGGCTGACTACGTAACCAGAGCATTGGGTGCAATCTAGTCCTAAATTAAATATTACATCCAGTAAAAAGAGTTATGAAACCAAATCTAAGGCTCTAGAACAGTTGCCTTCAAAGTGTGGGGGGGCTGTACTCCAGGGGGTACACAAGACAATCCATTGGAGTACAGGAAGAAAATACTAGAACTTCAGTAATGCATATGTTACTTGTAGATAAAGAGATATATGTTGCAAGTACATGTTCAAGAGGGTTTTTTTGCTAATGGGAGTACACAATGAAAAGAGTTTGGAGACTGCTGCTCTAGAAGCCAGTAAAAGACTTAGCTCTCCAGTGTCTGGAGACACATCTGGTTACATCAAGTAATCCCCGTTTGCTTCAGTCTCTGCAACAAGGGACATCTTCCTAACTGAAGTAGTGTTGAGTAAGCAGTCTCCTTAGACTCCTTGCATCTCCTTCTCCAGATGATGCAGACCATTTGACCTTCAGGCATACACACACTAACCCTCTTTGTTCCTTCTCATCATGACTCAAACCTTTAGGTTAACTTCTTAAACAGCAAGATTTATGTTAACTTCCCTTCACAAGAAAGCTTTTAATTTTGCTGGTGAACTGTCTGCTTAGCTTGGTACTGTATTCCATGCCTAGTTGTACAGTTTAATACTTTATTTGTCAATACAGTTAATAAAAAGTGCAACATTGAATTGAGTTTCAATTATGTATTGAATCCACATTTAAAGCAAAACTTACCACTCTAAGTGGTGCTCTTCAGTAGAGGCACTAGCAGTCAGCATAATATAATGCCTAGAAGAAAAAAATTAATATACTCACTCAGGACTTTATGTATTCCTTCAGCTGAAACCACAGCTGCCTTAAATGAATAGAATATGACTTCCAGACACAACAGATTATATCCTGTATTCAGCAGAGTACTAACTGAAGAAAAACTGATCACATCCTTTAGAACTGTGTTCTGCTACATTCTAAATATCATAGTTGATTTTTTCTAATAAAAACAGTGTCAGTGGCATAACACATACAGTTTTTTTTCCCTATCTTCCCTATACTTATCCTCACCAAAATTCATATGACTACCTCCAGTTTCTGAAAAAACAAACATTAACGCCATCTCCTATTTAGACTGCAAGTTAAAACTCGCTACGCTAATGTCCTGGTGTGAGGTAAGTAAATCATTTCAAGTTCAGACAACAGATTTTATACATACTTGTACTTCTGAAAGAAGTTCAGTGGTTCAAAGAGCTTTGACCAGTCTGATTTTCCTTGGAGAATCTCATTTGTAACTGCAAGACCTACAATTAAGGTTGAAAACCTTATTACCATTTTGTTTAAGACTAGCAGAGCATGAGATAAACCTTACAAGATAAAGGTTTTGAACAGTAAGATGGATGAAAAAGCAGGAATTTCCTTGACACAATGCAGGTCTACTACAACAGTTCATTCTAAAACTGGTCCCTTATTGCCTGCAACAGGTGTACTTCCCAGAGACCTATTCTACCTAAAAGGGCAGAACACCTCATGGAATATAACCAGTTCAGATAATGTGGTTTCATATTGCAAGAATTATATTTATTAATCAGTTAATAAGCACGGAAAGAACTTTACCATGTTTGAACTCCTCTAGCATTACCACTCGCGTTGATGTAGATACATTATATGCAGAGTTCTGCTGTGGATAGGCTGGGGTGATGATGGGCATCACATGATATCGGTCCGATGGGTTCACCTATGATGTTAAAACAATTTTGCTTAGTATCAGTTCAGGTTAGAAGAAAGTTTAAAGGCTTCCGAATTCAATGTCTACTTACCCTAGGGTCCCATACTGGTAAATTAAGATTGCTCTCTTCGGGTTGTTTCAGCAATACAGGATTTGGCCATTCCCTATATAAGAAAAGCCAGTAACCAAGTGTCCATTTAAAACTCTGCCATGTAATCCATGGTAGGATTGAACGTTGTCAATGTAAATCTTGTATAAAGAACTACATCCAGAAGTTTTACTTCTTTATGCAAATTAAAACAAACAATAGCTCTTACCATTTTGAAAAAACCAAGAAGAACTTGTTAACAAGAGTAGAAGCCAAAGCATTTGGATAGAGTTGACATGTTTTTGCTACTAGCATTGCCCAGGAAACCCCACCAAGAAATCCCAGCATGTTGGAGTAAATGCCACGTCCTAGAATAGATATGTTGTAGTTAGCCTGTAGTCTGTCAAAACCCAAGTATATTCCTTCAGATTTACAGCACCAACTTTACAATCTATGCAATACTTAGTACACTTCAGACTCAAAGTTAGTTATTTTAGCAGTGCAATGAGACGAAAATTGTTAGTCCTTACAGCAATGAGAGAAAGTGTCATTACCACACCACTTCCCAAAATACTGCTAACTGAAACTTGCCTGCGCTGCTACAGCTTCACTCCAAGTTCCCTTAAGAAGAGAGTTCTGCCATTCTTCTTCTAGCACTTGCTCTAGCCATGTGCATCAACAGTATTTTCTTATGTATGAAGCTTTTATACTTAACTTGGCATTTTTATCATTTGTAGTCAGGTTCCTGATAAGCAATGCAACACCTTGCCTTGCAGGCACTCCCCTCCCCATTCTATCCCCATTAAAAAAAACACACAGAATCTACCACATGGACATACCTTGAATTTAAACCAAAAAACTGTTTTTAGTTTTGAAATTGTCATTTAAACAGTATCCAAAGCTGAATTACTTCTAATGGTTGTATTTTTTCAGAGTGAGATGCCTCTGAAAACTTTAAAGACCTTGAACAATCACACTACTCACGTTTTGCCCACAGTTTAATTGCACGGAGTGTGAGCTGGAAGTTCTCTTTATTTGGCACTAGGTGTAGTATTTCATCAGTAACTCTGCAGCCTGTAAGAAAAAAAAGAGTACAGCAGTTCCTAGTAACACGTACAAGCCAGTTTGATGCTATACTGGATCAATAGCTTACAGTTTAACATTCAAGTCTATGAAAACAAGTTTGGATGACTTGCTTTGTCTTACCTTAAAAAAAAAATTATAGATTACACACAACATTCAGTATCACTTCAGGTAACCGGTGCCCTCAGCAGCTCTTTTAGAGTTTAGACTACAGCCAACAATTTTTTAAGGCTCCCTTTCTACAGGAGTCCGGAAGCTAGGTTTCTTTCAACAGCCAGGAAGAATTAAATCAGTCCATGTTAAACAGTGAGCAAGTTAGGCTTCAAATATTTTTTTTTAATGAACTATAACACATTCTTCTCTGTCAAGTGCTCTACCTAGTCATCTGAAGCAGCTTCTGTAGCTAACTGGAACAATGCACGCACCCTGATCAAAGAAACATGAAATACAGGTCTATCTAAACACACAACTGCTCGAAACATCTAAGTTTAAGCCCACTTGCTACTTTCTCAGATCTCAAGTATATAGGAAATCAGTTTCTGCATCTTGTACAGAACCTTGGGTTGTGTGATGTGCATTCAATACCAATTTTAGTAACACTTTCTTTTTAAAGACGTGTAAATATGATTACCATTTAAGCTCCGTATACATCTTATATCCAGGCTTCTCAGACGCGAGTCATCTCCAAGATCAAGATTATCAGAAACAGTTTGCATAGGCAGTCTCGCAAACACAAGATCAATCTTAGGAGGAAAAAGCATGCCAACCGTGAGTTAGAATGCCACACTGTTTGTGAACAGCACATTAGTGGGGGACAATTAGTCAAGTCTAAAAAGAGTGGTTAGCACTTGTATTTAGAATTTATGTGACTACCGATACATCTCCTGAAAGATTTATTTGCCAGACAACTCAAGAAAATTGCTAGGTATTCCATATTTTGTCTACAAAACCTTCATTGCATCCCCTCTTTCTTTTTAAGCTAGGGAAAGGAAGGTGGTGGTTTCAACTTTTTTGAAGTTGAAAAGATACTCTAAACTTAGAATTTCCATTAAAAGGGAACTTATGATTAATCATAATAGTAAGATGTAAGTTCAATCACCTTAACTATATTTCAGCAATGGAGAGAGCATTTTCTTTATGTAGTAAGCCCTTTTGATCCTGAAGAATCTAGTTTTTTAGTAGTCTGAGGCAAGAAAATTATTCGTGAATGTCTGTACCACATAGAGGCTGCAAAAAGGTCATTGACTAAGCACCTTCATGATAGCAATAGCAAACCAAGCAGTAATTTCCTTCAGTACTATAGCATGCAGATCTATTCACTGTATAAGACGTATTTAAGATACAAGGATTCCTGCAGCTGACAGATCGAGGCAGGAGTCAAATGAGTACTTTTCATTTTCCAGATTGTTTGTCTCATAACTGCTTCATTTTTCATTTGCAACAAAACATCGCTCACATGATTCATAGAGTGAGCTACACTATACGCAGCCCTTTGTGAAAAGCTAGCTTGTCAGAGATAAGAGTTAGCAAGGACACTGCCTCTACTCCCCCTCTGCACAATCCTTGTGAGATAAATGCTACTACTCAAGAAGCCAGGCTTCCTAGGGGCTTATTTTCCTATAAACTCCCATTCTACTGCAAGGTATTCTCCCAGGACAGGCTGTAGTCAGGTTTTTCAATTACAGTTTCCTGAATATACTTTAAGATACCAATAACCTTCCAAAATAGTAGTCACAGGTCACTGGAAAAGGTATCCTATTCCAAAGCAAGAAAAAAAATTACCCACTTAAAGAAAAAATTGAAATGCTTACCTCAATGCCATCAAACTCAAACTTGACAACTGGCACATATGCATCTTCAACTGCCTGTAAAGGAGATAACTGTGTAAGAACACATCTTCTGCTACTTAATGTTTTTCGTAAAAGATGGTACAATACAGAATTTACACTGCTAAACTACTCAGTGTAAAGACTGAATTGCTTCTGAACCAAAAGAATTGTTAATAAGCTGCAAGCAGTATAGCACTAATACTGTACTAATAGTAGCTTTAAAAAGTTATTTAGCCAAGAGATTCAGAGGCTGATCATGTATTGCAATGAACAAACACCGCACAATGAGACATGAGTACCAGTGGTTGTAAGGTACTCACCTTGGTAGTGAGGAAGAAAAGAAAGACATTTCTGTAGCTATCTTACTACTAGTTAACATCCAGAGAAATCTAAAAAATGTCTGTCCACATTTGACAGTCTGCACTAGTGTCCTGTATTTTTATTTTTTACCATGCCTGAGATACTATCAGCTACTTTACAGGACAGTTTTCAGTTTTGTAGACCACTTGTTAGAACTGTTCCACAGCCCACTGTGAGTTTGTTTGCAGGTGGCAATCATCTAAACAAAGGCTTGTTAGCTATGCATATGAAGTCTTTCAAAACACCTGCACAAGGAAGACTAGGCTAAGAGAAACACTTCTCAGGAGTTCAGTTTCACATGCAAGGTATGCAACATGCATACCCATGCACCTGAGGGTGATTTTACAAAGCAGTTTTATATGTTCGCAGCACAGGTCCTATTAACTTTATGTAAAGCTGATAGCATGCATCCCTTCTGCTAAGTCTTGGGCTGAGCAACCAGAGAGGAACATGACCAGAGAAGAATGAATTGGACATCCTAAAGTACATCCAGAGGAACTCCATGGCAAAGGCACTGACAGAATCCTTTCCACATCACATTCAACTTCCTTAGTTTTCAGGCTGCCCTTCCTCTTCCTGCATGCAATTACCTCATTTCCAAGCCCCTTACTACATCTAAGATTAAAGAAAGGTTCCTGGGACAACCTTGCTTTTTGATACAGCTGAATGACTCCCAAACCATGGGTAGGGGAGAATTGTACCACAAAGATTCTTATGTGATATACAGTCATTGGGGAAAGGAACCAAAAGCTTGACTTCAACCTTTTCATGCTGCATAAAATAGTATTTTAGTAAGTGGTCAGAAACAATTTCTTTTTTTATTTTAGTTTGTAAGACATTCACTACCAACATGAGTCTTTAGCATGAATATTCTTATTGTAGAAGTTGCATAATCTATCAAGGAGAGAGAGCTTACTCACTCTTAGATTTTTTATTTTCTCCTGATGTTTTAGTTTTTCAAAGAATGACTGAAAAAAATCCGATCTTTCCACATGTCTAGGAGCAACACAAACAGCATCTATGTCAGCACCTGCAAAGAGATTCCATTTCTTCTGTTATTGTTGGAAGTCACTTTCAAGCATTACAACTATGACCAGACAAGAAAAGTTCTACCTTTAGTGTGCACTCCAAGCTTGTAAGAACCAAACGTAAATATTTTGCCACCAACACTTGCTGCTACTGAAGGGGGAAGATTCTGTGAGTAGAAGAGAGAGTTTACTTTAGAACATAAGATACACATTAACCAAGTTTGACTAGCATACAAGTTATTTAGAAAGACTACAACAGCCTCCATAAACAATGTCTTCTCACTCCCGCGCTGACTTGTTAGCCTAATAGACTGATACTGTTTTTTCTGGAGTGCTTGCAACTCAAAAAAACCTCAAAAAGCTGAGTAACATAGCAGTCCTTTCATTAATTTACACAAGTTAAGACCTATTATTAGTCTTCCCTGCAGCAGATGCACTAACTTAACACAATCTAAGAGCTATACAAAAGGCAAGTCTAGTGTAATAATTTCCAACCAGATTGAGTGCTGTAGGCTACTTGGGGCAAAATTAGTGCCCATTTACCATCTATGTCACCCCACAGTATATTGTTTCAGCTTTGTTAACTGCTACAAGTCAACTGATAGAGCCACTTCACAAATTTATTCAGCACCCCAAAGACTTCAAGACCTTGATCTGAAGTATCTTTCATACCCGATTTCAATAGCATTTATTACAGCTCTACTCAATACTTCAGTAAAGTTAGAAGTTGAACTTTAGTATAAACCCTAGTAGTACAGCCATTAAAAGAAGTAAAAAGGCTCCAGCTGTTTTGACAAGAACATATAAAAAAATCCTTACCTTGCTCTCACCAAGTTCTGAAATCCATTCTTTGACCAAGTTATTCAGTTTACTAAGAACAACCAGCCTGTAAAGAAAACTCACGTTAAGTTTGCCTTAAAAAAACCACCAAGAGTTTAACAAATTTTAGAGTCTTGTTATACCTGTGATTCTGTTCTTCCTCATCTTCAAATACCCCAAATGGTCTCATTGCTTCAACAAGCTTTTGAGTCTGAATGCAATCTATATCCTTCGGAGGAGCCAAGCTAATGGGAGAGGTGATTCCATAGTGTCTTTGAGGCTGGTTCTGCAGCCTAGAAGTACTGTGGGATAAAATAAAATACTAAGATTTTACAAAAGCAAAAAAACCCAAGTTACTGGAAAACACCCTTCAGCTTACAGGTTTTCAAATCAACTTCTGCTCTTTTACACAGCCTTAACATAAATGAGAAAAAAAATCCCACTTATGATTTTTAGGCAACTTGACCTAACTTAGAAGTCACAACTACTTTTTAAAAAAAAAAAACACACAAAACATTTGTGGATATGAGAAAGGTCCAAGCTGCTACCACCTTAATACAACTTATTTGCATTGCTCTAGACAGTTAGAACTGATCACCAGGAAATTAAGAGGTTTGAAATCCACTAAGGGTGACACTACATACAGCAGAAGTTTTAAATCAAAACTGATATAAAACTGAAATGTGTCTAAGGATATTCCTATCAGCTTCCTGCTGACATTAAATAAGACAATTTAACACTGGCTGCTTTTAGCTAAATGTATTTGCTGTGCTTCTACTGATTCTGGAAGGGCATTGAACTTGATCGTAGAGGAAGGACATATAATGAAGTGACCTGTTAGAGTTGATGCAGTAAATTCAGTATTATCTTGTTATTTATGGAAGAGTATGAATGCAAACATCAACTGATCTAAAGCTAATGTTGCTAGAAGAGCCTCATACTCTTAATACAGTGTTCAACTTTTATAGCTCAGAGGCTTAGCTGCACATACATTTGTTTTATCTAAATCCAAGAAACATATGTCAGTGTATAAAGCAGCATAAATTAAACTCCGTTTGTAGAGGGTGCTCTAATCTCACTTAGCTAGCTCACTGTCCAGATAGACAGAGCAGGACGCCAGGCACCTGGGTTTGGAAGGCCCCCAAGATTACTGGCCCTGGAATTCCAATTACAGCAAGGCAGAATTTTCACCTCCAACCCTCTGCGTGCCCTGTGTGCTTAGGCTTATTTGCAATCAGAAACACCACAGGACTGACATGGCAGAACAACATTAAATCAAAGGCAGGACTAGCTTTTTTCCCACCATAGAACCCTTGCTTTAGAAAGGGAAAAACTGAGAAAACACCCTACTTTGCATTACCAGCTGAAACCAGGAGAGATAAAGCAGCAGGACAGGAGGTAAGAAATGCACTTAATGGACCAAGAGTCTCTACAGAAACACTAGTAGCAAAAGCAGGAGACACATTAAAAGGTCTAAACAACACAGCATGCTTGTCAAAGAGTCCATATCCAGACCCCAAGGCTAAAGGGATTAATTATGCCACTGTTGAAACTGGATATTTTTCTAGTTCACACAGGGACAACTTCAAATATCAGCTGGGTTAGTCAAGAGATGCTTATAATTATTGAAGGTGTCATCTGACCCATTTCGGCTAGAATGGGATTAGGAAATGCTCAGAGAACAGCTTCAACACTTGATTTAAAAAAAAAAAAGACAGCTTATTACAGCTCCTATTTCTAATTGTCGCCTTTACTCTTCCACTGAAAGAAGATGCATTTCTGTCTCAGAGTAGCTTCATCCAACTATAGACACAGCTTTTAGTCATCTAGTGATTTTTTCCCCCATCCTCTCTGTGAGCTCATTTTTCAAACTTTCTTCTATGCATTTTCCAGTCAGAACGGCTGTTTACTTACAAGCATAACTAGGCCTTGACCTAATTTGCCTTGCTTATAAGCATTGTTGACTTCCACTTCATAAGTAAGAATGTTTGTAATTAATATTTTCATTCTTATGATATCATTTTCATAACAAATATAGACAGAAAGCCTGTGTTTAATAGCTGTGCATTATAGCTAAATTAAAACACCGATAGCAGTAACTTCCTACATGTTTTACACATTACTTGCCATGTGCAACTTGCACTTCAGAAAGTGTGCACAAAACAAGACTTTGCTAGCATTCTTTCCAGCATACAGAAGGCCACCATCTGCCTTTCATTGCTCCATTCTTCCTACAGAGACTATAATTATGAGATCAACATAAAGAACAATATTAATTAGATATATCAGATATGATTAATATCAAATTCTTTCAGTCAATAGTAGATATTTTTCAGTTGCTTGTATGTATTATTGAAAGTTTTATCTCACAACTTAAAACTTGAAGAAAACAGAACTTCAAAAATTTTATTGAAAGAATGACTTCTGCCTAATCGAATGCGTTCCCCTTTTGGAATTTAAAAAAAAAAAAAATCTTACTTTTTTCTCAAGTGTACCAGACTGCCAGGCATATACAGAGAAGAGATCTTAAGAGAAAGTAGCATAAATGACATACTACCTATTCATCCATCAGCCTTCTGTTTAAATGAGAAGTCTGTTGCAGTTTAATATTTTGCCAACTCTTGCTGTTATTTGTCTACCACAGCGAACAGCTCCAACACACTTCTGTTCTGATGGATCCTAATTTTATACAAGAAATTAACCTAAATTGACCTGTTCCAGGTTTTATCACTTATTTATGGCTTTACAAAGCTGCAAGCCATTCCTCCAGCATACTCTGAGAGACAACAGATAAGTTGACGCTATTATAGCTCAGGGAGTTGCCTTCAGCCACCAGTGCAGCAAACAAGGATTCACCATGAATGCCTTTCTCCAACTCACAAGGCCCACTTGCCTTGAGCCAGGGGGAAATTTATCACTTCAGCCTCTTCCACCCTCACCACCTGGGAGGAGGAGTGACTCAAACCCACCAAAATTAATAGCACAAAACAGAAAACCAACAAACTAAAGACAAACAAAAAAAACCAACCCCAAACCCTGCGGCATTCACTGAAATAACACCAGCTAGACCTTTCACCCCTACCACACAAGCACATGCTGAAAAAAAGCCTGCGGGTACCTGCTGGCAAGTCAAAGCACCTTGCCCTTGAGGCCAATATAGGGAGAAAGGCGCTTTTTTGCCCCTCGTTGAAGCGGGACGGGCGGCCTAAGCCGAGCGCAGGGCCCGGCCCGGCGGCAGCCCGCAGCCCGCCCCGCCGTTGCCTGGTTACGGCGGCAACCCAACGCGGAGACAGGCACCAAGCGCGGGAGCTCCGACACCCGCGGCTAACCCCGCACAGCCCTTCACCCCTGCCCACGCCCTCACACAGAAAAGGGTTTATCATCTATTTTCAGGACGAGTTTTCCCTGACAGGAGGCAGGCTCCCCGCTTAAACCCCCCGGGGCCCGCAGCCGCTCGCCGCGCCGGGCCCCTCACGGGGCTAAGGGCGGGAAAAGCCCCTCAGGGAGGGGTGAGGGAAGGAGGGAGCGAGCCGCCGCCTCACCCGCACGTCTCCTTCATAGCACCCGCCACAGAACCCGACCCGCAACTGCCGCCCAACGGCTCGCGCCCCTTCTACCCGCCGCGCCGCTGCCGCCGCCACCGCCTCCTTCCCGACGGCCACCGCGGCGCTCGACCAATGGGAAGGGGGAGCGCTCCCGGCGGGGCGGGGCTTGGCGGGGAGGCCACGCCCCCGCCGGCCCGGCCGCACGTCGCCCCCTGGCGGCTGATGGCAGCGCGCGGCTGAGGCGGTTCCACTCCCCCCCCCCCCC
>RSEF01000003.1:522291-598332 GCA_003993805.1 Himantopus leucocephalus
GGGGGGGGGGGGGAACATCCCTGAGGAGAGGCTGTGCGGGGAGGGGGAGGTTGCCTCTCGCTCCCGGCCGGCGGGGGCGGGGGGAGGTTGTCTGACCTTCGGGACATGGCGAAGATGCCTCTCGACGTTTCTGCCACCCGCCGTCCCGCCTGGAAGTCGGGGGAAACTCCCCTCGGTGGGCCGCTGGCCCGGCGCGCCCTTGGCGCGGGAAGAGAGGCGCTGACAGACACACACACACACCCCCCGCAGCCGTACCACAGCACTAGCGTGGTATTAATTTATTTATTCTCATCCATATCCATTCTCATCTCATACGCTGGGTATTAAAGCAACCAGAATACCCGGAGACTGTCCTGCGTCACGGCATTTAGATGACGATTCCTCACTCGCATTCGAGCCCACAAAAAGTTACAAGTAAAACCATAACGGTTTTGTAAAGTTGAATAAATCTTTGGGAAAGAGTTTGCTTCCCAACTGCCTTGATGTCTTGCTATGTCAGAGACACTCTCTGAAATTAGCACATGCATCATTTTTCTACTTTTCTGTGTTGCCTGTAGTGCCTTTGTTGAAATAAAATACATTTTACCTTGCAAGGTGCTTTGAAGAAACACAAACTTAACTGTTGTCCTGAAGCTTCAACAAACTAACAAAACAAGTGTTGGTGTTCAGACGCCAGGGTACTTTTAGCAGGGTAGCCTTATCTACCCTTCTCAAATAACGTCATGGTATGGGGAGTTAAAAAATTATTTTATTTATTTATTGAAAATTTGCATGGCAGTACTTGTGCTAACTTTTCAAAGTCTCTGAAAATCAGATGCTTCTGCAAGAAATTGCACTCAAAAAGAAAAGTTTTCAAGCAAATTTCTTGAGAATTTTTTTAAACGTCTATTCACGCCCTCTGTATTCTTAGAAGTTTATCATGGTTTTCTTTAACGTTTTATGATCCTCGCAGCATTATTGGGGTCCTAGAATCAGGAAAACTGTTGTTTGTATACTGCTTCCTGTTCTTTTCGCTCAGGTTGATACCATCTATTTTGTGTGAGGAAAACATCTGCCTTTATTTTTTTCGAGTTTAGATGGCTAATTAGCCAATATTTTCTTCTAATCTGTTTCTGCTGCGTGCTTTAGTATCGCAATGGTAGCTGCATTTGCCTGCAGATGTGATGGAAGGTTTTTAATGGAGAGGAAGCACCTTTATTTAAATCACCTGCAACATTTAGGAAAAAATTAACAGGTCTTCAAGCACAGAAGTTTTTCCTCAGGTGCAATTCTAATCAAGCTTAACTTGATTGCTTCAATCACGTAAACTATTAAAGAGAAAAGGCAGCAGGTACCTGAGAAAGAAAGGATGTTAACGGTAGTTAAGGCGAGGTGGTGAGGTTGTGAGTTCTTACAACGGCTCGATTGAAGAAATAACGTGCTTTATTTTTGGGAAAGGGACAGTTATGAAGTGCTATAAGAGCAATGGTTCAGTAGTGTTTATGTTATTTTGCTTGAGTTTATGAATACTAGTTTCTAGAATTATCTTTTGAAGATACTTGAGAGACTTCCTTGAAGGTCAGAACTGAGGAGACTGATTGGGTTGTTTACTCTGTAAGTAATGTTTTTCTCATGGAAAATTTTTTTTAGTTTGTTTGTCAGATATACGTAAACTTCTTTTTGTCGCGTACCTGTTGCACTCTGCTTAGTTAGTTTCCACAACATTATGTGTAGCAGTGGCTAGAATGTATGATGTTTTAGAATGTATAGAATTTGGGGATGGTCTGTTTCAAGGTAGTGCTTTTATCTGCTATGTGTATTATATTAATTTTAAAACACTTCTGTGTAGTGTCTCAGTTCTAGACATGCCAGATAACTGACTAAATATTGTTCGTTGAGTCTCTTTTTCTCGGTGCCTGTATGTGTTATCCAGGTAGCATGCTGAAAAAGTAAAACCTGTTTTCTTAGAGTGATATAGGGTGGGGGGTTATTTTGGGTTTGTTTGGTTTGTTTTTTTAAATTGCTGGTATGTGCTAAAGGAGTCAATATTCTCTGTAGCATAAATGAGGTGATATCTGAGTATTTTTAGTCTGTCAGAGGGTATTACTGATTTTTATGGTGATATACTTGGTAAATATAAATATACAGGCTGTGCATTTTCATATTTTATGGTCTGTATATCTTTTATTTTAATCTTGTCTGTAAACTTAATGGTAGCATGATGTGTTTTAGAAATTACTTGCAGGAGACCGTGTGTTTGATAGACTTCTAAAATTCAATAGTCTAAACGCTTATTCCTGGCTGAAAGAAGCTGCCTTTGTACTTGCTATAGATTTTGCTGTTGTTGTTTCTTACCCCTCTTACACTGTAGTATATTCAGCTGCTGCCCCTGTATTCCACAGGGGATGTTTGTTTGTAAATGTCTGTCCCTTCTCAGTGCAAGGTGGCAATCTTGTCCTTTTTTCCCCTTACAAACGGTTCTTATCTATTTAAAATGGGATAACTAGCTTTTTGTTTAGTGCACAATTGCTGTAAGTTGTTTAGGCTGATCTTTTAAATGTAAATCTTTTCTGTGTCAATTTTTGGCTAGATAAATCAGTTTGAGTATTTGATCATGTAGCTGTGTGGTCAAAAATACTGATCTGAGGGAGGGAGAAGGAACATATTGTGAGGAGAGAAGGGTGAGGTGATTTCTTTCAATATCTACAAGCTAAATCCTGTATCTTATAAAGATAAGATCCTTCTCGCTTTCTTAAACTATACTCTCATAGTAGTAGTTCCATGGCAATTTAAACTGGTCTAACCCAGGCTGATGTGACTTTTCTCCTTCAAAGAGTCTGTGCTGAACTGGTGTTGAGCTAGATCTGTCTCTAATTGTTGAAGTATGTGCAGGCTCCTCAGCGCTACTGTTGGTGCTAGCGAGAAGCAGAACCACAAACATAGTTGTGGAAGTGGAGAGGTGGGATGATAGATGGCAATCTGGATTTAGATTGGCTTACAGCGTACCCAAAAACTTGCATCCTTTTCCAGTACATCAGTTGATTTAAGGAAAGTTATAATCTGTCTCTACAGTTCCTCTGCTCTTATTTTCCTTCTGCAATTCTGTGCATTGTGAAATGCATACAGCTAGGTGTGCGTATCTGCCTGCCGTGTTTGTACCTGTACACAAGCACACCTGTAAATGCATAGATAAATGTGAATTCTTGTGAAGTACTTTGTGTTTCTATATCAGCAAGATAGCTTGGAGATTTTCTTACGGGGAGAATACAACTATTAGCTTTATAGGATCAACTGGTATCCATAGAGGCATGCACATTAATATTACTCCAGACAAATATCTTCATGATGCACACGTCACAGGCTGAACTCTCTGTATCTTATGGGTATGTGGGAGATTATATGCTCAGATCTGCAATTTAACATGTGTGCTATCTATCAGCTGACCTTCTGGCAGTGTTGGTTGTCTATGTTTGGAGATAGTTCTTTTATGAAGTGGGATGTCTCTGAGGAGCTGGTATTTATGAGGCAGTGCATAGGTGGAGTCACGTGAGGATGGTAACAATAAGCAATGTGCCTGTGTGAATGGAAAAGGTGTGATATTTTGCTCTGTTCTCTTAGTTTTGTAGTTCTTTCTCAGATGAATTATGTGTTGCAACCCGTAAAAAAAAAAAAAAAAAAAATACATCCCTGTGCGTTGCCATGGCNTTTATCATGCTTTGTTTGGCAAGGTGCTTCATGACTCGTATTACATTTTAATGATTAAAGGAGAGGGGCACTTTAAACAGATATTTGAAGGCATATGCATGAAAAGTTATGTATCAGCTACTGCACGTGAACCTTCCTGCTTTAACAGACAAAATCTGACTGAAAGGTGAAACTGCTACAGAGAAAATATTCGTGTGATATTAAAATGTTATCCACAGAACAGAGAAAAATTATCAGAAAAAGGTTTTAATCAAACTTTAGGTTTTTCTTACAAATGAAGATCTTAACTGTGTAATGTACCATATTTCACTAGAGAGATTTTTGTCAGCAATAATTTGTATACATATATTTAGACCCTGATGAATATCAGCTAAAAATAACATGAAATTCAATTCCGGAAAGCTACATTTTGTAATAAATCTTCTCAATATTTACTAATCTATCACATTATGTGGGAAGATATACAGTAAGAGATAAGTGATCAGCAGAAGGTGGGCTTGCTGAAGACAGATTTCAGATGGATTTAAGCAAGTGGTGGTTGAAGGTTTTTTAGTTTGTTGGGGTTTGTTTTGATTTTTCTTTATCTTTGAATTGCATCAACTAAAGGGGCATAATTTTATGAAATGTGGTATTGGTAAGCTAAAAAGCCACTCAGAAATGTAAATTCGTAGCACATTAATCTTTTAAGTCAGTCCTAACTGTTGCTGCTGGAACACTAAGCTTGCCTTGGAGGGCATGACTGTGGGACTGTGTTATTACACTGCTCTATGTCTTTCTAGACTGGCTTGCTGCTAATGGCTATTTAGTCTTCATACTGACAGTTACAGTGTATTCCTAGCTTAATTGCAATCCCTGGGTAGGGTTTCAACTTGCCACTGTATGTTGAGCCAGCAAAACAGTACCTCTGCTCTGCTTTCCCAGGGAAGTCTTAAATGCTTGCGCCCTTTAATGTGAAGTTAGTTACAGCTCTTCACCTGGTCAACAACAACAAAAGACTATACATAAACTTGCACTGGCTTGAAGGGCAGGTGCATGTTGTCATCAGGAGATGGATGGGTTGCTCCCTTGTTTCACTTCAAATTGAAGCTAAGATTAATTATGGAGTTACCAGCTTCTAAAACAGGTTAGTTAATAGGAGCTAACTGTGAGTTCACTGAAGCAGCACTAATCTTGCTGCTCTCAATGAAGTGTCTTTCTTTGATCAGCTCATTCTCTCTCAGCAGGCCAAAAAATAGCCACAGGATACGAGTGCTTAGTTTACAATCATGTTAATTTTGCTTTAGGTTTGTCTTTAGCTGTTGGAGATTAATGAATCAAAATGGTGTTTAAATTTACAGCCAGTTCTCTTCTAATCTCTTGGCAGTATTATTTCTAGCTGTTTTCTACTTTGATTACCTGAGCCAATCATCTAAATGACTCTGCTCTTCCACCATGTGATAGTGAGGTACAGCCTAAAACGTCTAGGAACTAGCAAGATTATAGTGGAAGGCGTTGAGGAGTTTTTTGCTTTTCCAACTATTTTCTGTTCTGTGTATTCGTTTCCACCATGTCCAAAGCTATTTTCTGCCTTTCCGCTTCACTAATTTTTGCACATACAACGATCTGCTCTGACCTTGGAAGAAGAGCCTTCTTTGATTCCACCAGCGTGCATCAGACATGGCAACAGTATGTTGGAGATATTTATGTGGAAGTGCAGACAGGACCTGTGGTGCCTGACAGCTAAACTCAAGCAAAGGGCCTGCCTAACCAGGTCTATGTATACTAGCATTTAGATAAGCATCTGGCATATGGAATCATGTAGGCTTCTTCAGTTTCTTGGGGGTTTCACCGTAAGGGGAAAACTAAGATGGTGCGTTTGTGTCCTTCTGAAGTGTGTGAATTTCCTATAGATAACCTAGATGTTTTGGTTCTGTAAAGATTTGATTTGAACTCTGGTATGCTTCAAACGCATTAAGCACATAAAATTCTTTGCTGTGGCAGTTTACCTTTAAGGTGTTTTCTTTCAGGGAGGAAAGTTGAATGGGAAGTGCACTTGTTCTAGAGAAACAATCTTAAATTACGAGAACAGTGATGTCTGATAGCTAGCACCTGAAGAAGGAAAAAAACCTTATATGGTAGGTTTTGGTTCAGAAAGTCTCTTGGGTCAGAAATAGCTGCCAGGAAGGTATTGCCCAAATTTAATAGGATATGCCTGTCTTGTAGTTTCTTCCTTTTTTTTTTTAACCATATCACCTTCACTTTACAGGTAATATTTATTTTATAGGAGTGCTGAAGAAGTGTAACTTGTTAATGTTTAAAGAGTGTTTTCTCTGACCTGGATGGAAGTTTCTACAGATGAATGTGCTGTATCTTTATTTATGAATAGCTTTATAGAGAGAGCAGAAACAGTTATCTTCCTCTTGAGAGACGAGGAGAACAGACGTCTCATCTTTGCCTTGTTTGTACTTTTATTTTGGGTGGGGGGCCGAAGTCCTTGGACACCTGATGTTGTGAAGCACTGGTATTTGTTCCAGTTCCATTATAGTTCAAACGTGGCTGTGAGACTGGTTTGGGGCATTAAAGCCTGATGCTACTACTCCTGATGCACTCTCTCTTATCGTGTTGAGGAGTTGTCTTTGTCATGAATTCATTAGTTTCATGCAGAGATCGTATATAATTCTGATTGCTGCTTGCAGGGAAACTTTGAAGAGATGAATGGATACCGATAATTACTGAAACACCTCAATTCTGTGTGAGAATTGGGAGAAATTTTCATATCCATTAACCTTGTAGTAAGACCTTGCTTAAGTTTGGTTTTTTTTTCTGGCCTTTTTACGTGATAGCATTATGTTCAACTTCATGTGGAAACTTAGCATCTGTCCTGTGTTCATGAAAAAGTCAATTTGATTGTAAACTTGAGCCCATAGCAGGGAACTCTTAGCTGGCCAGCTTCATCTAGCTGTTTTCCTGTGTTTGAGGAGGCAGAGGTTTACCTCTTTCTCTGGAGAAAATGGGTAATGCTCTAGGGAGGCTGTGTAGGTGAACTTGTTTTTAAGCAGTTCTCGATAAGGCCCACTGTTCTGAAGGGAAACAATAATGTAAAACAAATAACTTTGCTTTAATGTAAAACAGGTAAATCATATTGATCCTTTTAATAATTGCTCCCTTGACAGCAATGTGGTGAGCAGTGCATCCAAATATGTAAAAACTTTGGGTGGAGTTGTGCTCTTGTGGAGATTGGAGACCCTCTGGCTCATGGAGTTTACCAAGGAAAATATTGTTTGTTCTGCTGTTTGTTCACAGTAACTATTTTCCCTTAGTGTGTGGGTTCCCATATTCCTTAATGAGAAGAAATGAGAAGTGAAGACAATCTCCTTATGTTCTCTGTGTGCTTGCTTCCATTCTGGACTTCCCATGTGATATTTGTGTATTTGTGGCATTTTTCCTGGGTGATTATGAAGGGGCAACTCAGGGGTTACATGAATGATGAAGGGGGCGAGAGCTTTGACATTAACACTGTTTTGGCTTTTCCACTGTATTTATACCTCCAAATTTAGAGAAAAAAAATACCTAAAACTAACTAAAGCCTACTGCCGTATTCCTCTGAAGTAAAAATACAATTTAGAGTAGTTGGAGAAGAGTCTGAAAAAAGGAGTACAGACATAGCTAGAGCTCATCTTCTTTTAGAGGGTTTTATAGTTTGGGCACCTGTACCCAGCCTGGTGCATTGTTCATGGGGCTTGTTGTAGTTGATAAGGTAAACAATAGATAATTGTTCTTTTCTGTTTGAACAGTTGTCTAATCAGGGAATTGATGTGTGCAAGGTAACCATGGAAGTAATGCTGACTTTCTCATAAACAAGAATTTTAAAAAGAATAATTAACTGAACAAGAAGAGAAGTAGCAAAGGAGACTGACAGGTAATGGGCTGAAAAATCTGGAAAAGGGCATTACAGAACAAAGTTATTACAATTATGTAGTTTATGTGAGTATTCTTTAGGGCTTCTTGCATATCTGCGTCTGTACATGCAGATATGCATATCCAATCACTTTTGCCTTAACTGGCAAACAAATGTATGGGCCAGAATCAACATCACATGCAAATATGAAAGTGCTTCCAATTATGTTAAAATTTTTATAACACATCTGTTATGTATTCTTTCAGCTACAAGTAAAAATTGAGTGAGAGAATAGAAAGTGAGAGCAAGAGATAAACAAAAAATAAACAGTAAAAAAGATTAGTGTAATGTTCATGACAATTGCTTGTAAATAGGGCAGTTCAAGGGCTGCCTTCAGGAATATAATGACTGGGATGGGTGTTCCAGTGTGGGGGGGAAACACTGAAACAACTTGAGCTCCTGCATACGGGGTTCGTTCTCAGGTATGTCAAGTCTACTGAAATGCAAAGGGTTTCCAGGTGGTAGAAATGTAACTCACTCCTGTTTTAGGTTTTCTTTATGCTATGAGAAAATAGCAATTGTACAAATAAGCCCACAGTCTATGGGAGCCCACAAATTCTTGCTGTATATCTAGCAGTCACACTTATGTCTTTATTGTACTTTCATCCACTAGATTCCTCTTAAATAATCTATGTTTGGTCTTTTTTTCTATTAACAAAAACTTCATGTTGGTCTGAAAGATTTTCCTTCTTTTGCTTGCTGTTTGCAGCAATATAATAAAAGGGAGGGAAGATTTTAGATGTACTGTGTTACTGTTTTCTGCGATTATAGAAAATTGATTCAGTAGGAATTTGTTGCTAGAGAAGTTTTCCATCTGTGAAGCACTCTGTTTTCCCTGAGGAGCTCTTGTTTAATCAATGGTAACCCCTTTCTGGGATGGCTCAGTTCACTCTTGGAAGAAGAGTCTTTAGGTGTTCTTTGCTATCTTGTACAGGAATATTTAATTATTTCAGATATTTAGGAAATATTAAAAGCAACCTTGCACAAATTATTCTCTTGTCTGCCGAGCTTTGGGAATGTTTTACTCTAGTGTGAAACCAGGGACAAGTGTGAGCTCAAAAGCCATACTTTAATGCCTAGCTGATTTGCTGTATCACCTGTGCAAACAACAAGCACTTAGAGATTAAAGAGTTACAGAGCTAAAATCATACATATGTTGATAAAGGAAATAATTCTGGTCACATCAACATGGCCATGAAAACAGTATGCCATTTTAAGGTAGCTGAAAACTGGGGGGGGGGAAATATGTTCAGTTACAACTGTTGGAAGTGGAGGGAACAACTGTGTATAGGTGTTATATGAATAATAACACTGAATGTGATCCATGGTCTAGATAAATACAGTTTGTTGCAATGATCCTAGAAAACAATGGATACTGTTAAGCTGAACATTTTGTTCATGAATCATCTTTTTACCACTTAAGATTTGGGGTTTGGTATATTGTATTCGTGTTACTTCAGTGTGATGCTGCTGAAATGAATGATTCTTGTAACAACTTTAGGCTCCGTAGACTTATGCAGGGGTCTTTAGTGGGCATAAGAGCTTTCTACATGTACCATGCTCTATGAAGTGGACTCCACTGTGACTGTCTGTTCTCTAACCTGACTTCTTTTGCGGGTGGTCCTCCTGGCTATGCAATGTAGTCTCCAGGTCACCTGTCTGCGGAGCACAGTAAAGAGTAGAGCTCAGCTCTAAAGCTCAGGACTAAGAGCTTCTAGCAGCAAAACTACAGTGATCTTGCTGCTGTGAGAGTTGTCCTCAATGTGGCATCCACTTGAGCGTAACAGCATCCATGAATTGTCTGGTTTTGCTTTAGGATGTCTTTCAAAGCCCACAATTTCTTGGGGCAAATAGCAGGAAGTAAAATTAATTTTTTGAGGCATAAATAATGTGTGATTAGGCATTTAGATGTTTATATTTGTTCACCACCCCTAGTTAGTCATGGCTGCAGAAAGAACCTACTTGATTCATGACTATGCTGTGCAAATCTTGTGATGTAGTAGTATGAGGCAGAATGTAAATTCCGAGTGAAGGTCTCCCCTGATGGCTGGGTCTAAAGTGGTAACATAGGCACAGACCAGGAACTGTTACCTTACTGTGTAGCAACTTGATGTTTATTATTACTTGTGTAGAAGTAGTCTGTATTTCTCTCTAAGCAAGAGACTAATGCATAGACTGACATACCTCTTTCCTTGGACAGTAACTTCATAAATTGATTTGTTTTTTAAGAGATGTTTATTCATTCCCTTTGTCCTTTTATGTGCGCCATCAATGAAGCACATAGGAAAAGTACCTGCAGCTACTTAGACTGTGAAGAAATAGGTTTTCGTATTGCTAGTTTCATAGTGTACTGTAATTAACAGTGTTTGAGTGCCTGCTGATGGGAAGTGCAGAACTTTAAAAAGATTAGAAAAGAAACCTCAGTACTAATCAGCCTTTACCTCTAGCCCTGCAGCTTTCCAAAAAGTATACAGTAGATTTTCAGTCTAGTGAATATTTCTTGGCTGGCTACAGATAAGCCTTCAGCTTCCTGGGATGGATCAGAGCATATGCTGGTTGCATAGTCACTAGTGGAATCCCTTTAATGCTGGCTAGATGATCTTGAGAATTTTTTGAATAATGATAAGGAGAATCTAATTTCAGTGAAGCAGAGTTCATTCTTGATAAAGGGATTTCTAGAAGCTAGTTCATTGTAACTATAGAAACACCTAAATTTTCTAATCTTTGGTGGAGAATGAGAACAGACTTCTCTGAGTTCTCGGTAAATCCCAGAGCTGATAGTGAATGCTAAACACATTGAATATAGTAGGGAAGAGGCTCTTTGGAACTTGCTTCCAGTAAAACATTCTCTAAATTAGAGTAATATCCTCACTAAGCTGCTTAATAATGAAAACAGCGGTCAGAGGAGTGTAGCGGTGAATGTCCTTGGAGGTGGGACAAAAAGACTGAAGCAATGTAAATTAATTTTCTGAGTCTTTTATAAAGCGATTACTATCTCTGATCACAGAGCATTTTTAGGAAATTGGAAACAAAGTGTACTAATTTTGCACTTACAAGAGAAGAAAACAAAACTTTTTGGTAACACTGAATGGGAGTAGAAACAACACAGACTGACTGCTATGTAGGCAAATAAAATCTGGATAATACAAGGAAGATGGAAAGGCTAATTTAAAACTGTATCTTTACTGTAAAAAGTAAGTGTTGGGTGGAAGTCCCTAAGAAAGTGAGCACCCTACTTAAATTTGAAGAGGACTTGACACAGAGCCGAGTTCAGACTGAAGTGGTATGACTTGAACCTGAACTAGTTCTTCAAATTCTGCTGGAAAACTTACTGCTTTTCCTTTAGCTGTTGTCAAATGGGAAGGAAAAGCAAAAGATGGAGTGATGGGAAAGACTTCCTTGAAGGTGCTTTTGGTTTTTGACGTAAGGGGATCTTTGTTTATTTTGGAACACTCGCTCCTGTAGGTAGTGTATAACGTGCTTCAGAGTGTTTGTGAAGGAATTTAGGGAGCAAACCGCAGTTTAAAAATACCAGTGTGAGCTAAGTCGTATCACACGAAAGTAAATAATGAGTGATAAAGCACAACAAAGTGTTCAGTGTGATGGTCCACAAATAGTGTATTCAATGCCATGTTTTACAAAACGCTTAATTTCCTATTCTTCCTGTTGCTAATTCTATAGATCTTGTCACTGAAAAACTATGAGCTAGATTCTTGCTGGTGAAAATCTGCATATGTAATCAAACTTGCATAGTTTAACTGGAGCCATGTCAAGTACCTCTATAGCACTGAAGATTGTAATTTTAAATTAGTAAGGCCTCTGCCAGTAGTGAATGCCACTAATGCAATGCATGAAAACTTAGTTTGCAAGCAATGCTGCTTGAGAAAGATGGTTCCTCACTATGCTACTTTGTGGAAGAGTGGAGAATATAATGTGAATGTAGTCTCTTAAAGTTTCTCAAAGAGCTGAATGGGTAGTTAGACACACAATGACTCATTTATTTAAGATAATTTAGCTTTAATAGGAGGTATGTGGCTAAATACCCATGCAGCTCTTTGAAAATACAGTAGCTGGATTGCAACAAGCCATAGTGACCCTAATAACCACTTTAAACCCAGTAACTCGGTGCTGTTACAGGAAACTTATCTGATGGTCCAAAACCTGAAATTGGAAATCCATCAAACTGTTTTTCACTCTTATGCAGAAAGAATCTTTCTTTCAGGATAGAAAGACTTCTCTTTTTACAGGAGTATACAGCAGGATTTTATGATGTTCTTTTCTTAACAGCTGTAAACTTAACTTTGTGCATGTGTAGGTTTATTTTTTTTAAATTCCTTATTTGGTCAGGTAAAAAGTCTTCTCCCAGGTTTGAGCTGAGATTTTTCCTGTAACTGTAATTTCAATTGTTGTTCCACGCTGCTTGCTTAACACTTGTGCTTTTCCAGCTGAATGAGATACTCTGCACTTGTCATAACTGTTGTATATTGTTAATTAAATACTAATGTAATTAACTACCAGAAGCACCTTTGCCTCTCAGAAGGAGGCTATAATTTCAGATAGTACTTAGTTATTATGTAGGGTGACTTACTCATAAGTATCAAGAAGAGTATCATAGGATAGTTTGGGTTGGGAGGGACATTCAAAGGTCATCTAGTCCAACCCTCCTGCAATGAGCAGGGATGTCTCCAACTAGGTGAGGTTGCTCAGAGCTCTGTCCAACCTGACCTTGAATGTGTCCAGGGATGGGCCATCTGCCACCTCTCTGGGCAACCTGTTCCACTGTTTCACCACCCTCTTTGTTAAAACAAAACAAACCAATACCCAAATCAACTTCTATCTCTCTAGTCTAAATCTTCCCTGTTTTTTTTAAAGCCATTTCCCCTTGTCCTATCACAACAGGCCCTGCTAAAAAGTTTGTCCTCACCTTTCTGGTAGGGCCCTGTAAGTATACTCATACCCCCCGCCCTGGCTCTGAGAATAGTCGTCTTTACTTTCCAGGATCACGCAGGTGCAGGGACTTGCCTTTTGCTTGAGCTAGAGAAACAGAAACCAGGAGTGTAGGCTAGGATTCAAAACCCAGCATCCTTTAGACAGTGCTAATTCTCAGTTTGAGTGAGAGATTGAGACTGGCATTGCTCTCTGCAGGTGGCTCCCCTAACAGCTATCTCTCTAAGCTTGTCAGTCACTTGGGTAGTCCCTGAGGTCAGGAGAGACAGATCCTCTGGTGCAAGTATGGGCAGCTGTTCTGCTGTCTGAGATGTGGGTGAGAATAACTATAAACTGGTATCTGACTAGTGCCTTCTACCATGTTATTCATCTCTCTTGGAAATGCCTTACTTGATACATTCTATGATTTCATTTGGGCTTTTTTTCCCTTTTGTTTTTCAGGCTGAGATAATTGCCCTCTGGAAGAGCTGGAAAACACACAAGTAAGTTTTTAGTCTTTTGGGTTTTTTCTTCCTCCTCTGAGTCACCTTCTGGAAGACCGTGTCATTCAGCAGTGTCTGTCTAGAGATCTCACAGAGACTAGCTTCCTAGCACAGGAATTTAAATTGCTTAAGATCAGGTGGTGAATTCTTCAGAATTCTTGAAAAACTTCAAGGCATGTTTCAGGTTTTACTGCAGATGAACCTGAAGCTGAAGTGCATGTAAACAGCCTTTGCTTTCAGCAGAAGTAAAAAGCCTCAAAATTTGGGTGGGAATCCTGTAAAATACCTATTCTGGCTTTTTTAATTAGAATTTGTATAACTAGAGGCAGAAGAGTAGCAGGGTCTATTTTTGTTTGACCTTAATATCATGTTTTGGCCAGCATCTGCACAGTTACATGATTGCAGGCGATCTGGATTTATATTGTATGTTCGGCAGTGTGAGCACAGAGCTTGTACAGATTAACCTGAGTAGACACGTGCACATCTTTCCATCCATCAATGTGTAAGATTTATTTATTTTTTACAAAGTGCGTAGTTCTTTTCTGAAACTTTCTGGTGGCAGATGCTCTTCTCAAAGTACAGAAAAATTGGCCAAAAAATAAATCTCTCCATGGTCTTTTAAAAAGAATAATGAATAGAGGATGCAGCCTTTGTCGTTAGGGGAACTGAATGTAATACTTGCCATCCAGAGTGTGGTTTTTTCCTGGGGAAAACTACAACCTACTGCGCCCTCTCCTGGCCTCATAGGGGAAATATATGGAGTTGTCAAAAGGGGGCATTCTTGCTTTTTCAGACAAGTGAAAAATAAGTCATAAAATAAATGACAGGTCTAACTACAACACTTAGGTAAAACAGAAATTGCTCAAGTTAACAAAGTCTTTAGTCAAAGCAAATATAACATGGAATATTAAATATCAGAAGTGATTTGCGGACTAATGTGATTTCTTATTTTGTGTACAGGGGTTTTGTCTCTCTCATCTAAGATTTACCCAAAGCTTTTATAACTGATGAAAATGCCCACTGCACAGTTACACACACACTCTGTGTATAAAAAAATATACCCCCCAGTTGTCAGTTAAATCTCATACAGAACAATTCTCAATATAGCCATGAAAAGACATATGTGAAAAAGTCCCGCCAGTCTGGTGTAAGGATTTACTACAATTGATTTTGCACTTTGATCTGGCATATGTAGAGATGCCAACTAATAGCTGGACAAACCACGCATTCCTTTAAAAATCTCTTGAAAGGACAAATCCTCATGTATAGCCAATCTAGATGTACCTCTGGAAATTGATAAATGACTTATACCCTGGGTAGCTCTTTCTCATTGATCCAGGACAGACTGTGCAAATAGAGAAGGATATTGGTTTTAAGGTTCTATGTTAAGAGATGTCAACAAAGATGTTCACTTCTGAGGTTGCCTGAGCACTAAAGGATTAAACTTGTTCACAAACAGGTTCAGACTGGTGCTGATAATTCCTGTTTGTAACCAGATTTTACTCTTACAAGTATTTGTAATATTTTTATTTGCTCTAGTGAGGGAAATACTTGTTATGGTCCTTATGATTAGGCAAAGTCATCTTATACACATGGTAATTAATATGCTTTACCATTAATATTCTGGATTGACTAGGAGAAAGCAAACATGAACTGTATTAAAAAAATCCCATATGAAGTTAAGTTTTTCTCTTGCATAAAGAATCATTTCTTTAACTTTGGAATTCAGTTTATCTAGCTAATGCAAATTAAAAAGAATGACTTCTGTCTGCTCTAAGGTTACAGAATATTTTAGTTACCATGTTCTAACAAGATGCTGTTTTTTCAACCAAGGTTCTGTTTTTTTTACACCTCAACATCTAATTTAAGTGTAGTGCAGTGTTAGGGTTGGGATAAAGATGTTTCTCATGCTAGAAGGTATAATCAGAAGACATCAGCACAACAAACAGGTTAAGGGGTCAGATCTTTTGAAGTATGTAGCTTTAGAGCAGCTGTAGAGACAGTCATAAAATAGTTTAGTTTTAAAACAAACATAAAATCTTAATGATCTCCCTGCACTACCAGTCACCTCCTGTAGTCACTTATACTTGAGGAAAGTGGGTGCAAGGCACTACCAGATAGTACTCACTCAACAAATTTATGAGTAATCACTAAGCTGCAGAGAAATAGGCAGTGTTTACACTGACAATTTTCTCATGGTAATGGAAGAAAAGCATTGGCCTGAAGCACTTGCTTCTGAGCTCCTCATATCTCTACTTAGCCAGGGTGGGAGGTTAATTTGGAGTTAAATATTTGTGTCAAATACTCAAGCTCGTTATGCTTTAAATTGCTAGTGTAGACATACTCTTATAGAGACTTGGGCCTGGATATTTGAAAAAGATTAAGTTGAAATGAAAAGGAACAGAACAAAGGATTATAGAAAAGCAGCTGTAAGTATAAGGAAGAAATCTACTAAGTATAATCCGTACTTATTGTCAACTCGAAAATAGAATGTGAGCAGATAAAAGAATTGCAATTAATCCACTAAGCAAAACAATGGCAAGGGGATAAAAAAAGGTTAAGAAGTGGACAGAAAACAGAGGGAAGGTGGTCAGTCTGCTCCTTTGGTTAACTGTTGGAGTATATGTTTGTTGGGATTCTGTCTGCAAACATTTTTCCCTAGTGTGACCATTTTTAGGATTGCTGACTGTTGGGGCAGGAATTCTTCCATTTTGTGGCTGTTTTGTACTACTTTGTACCAGGTGATGTGCCTTAAGGTTGACTACAGCAGGATATAGATATAAAGATTGTCATTTTGGTTTGGGTCAGTTCATGCCCAGTTGTGGGCTTTTGAGCATGGTTTTATTCCACTGGAAATCAGTGGGTCTCCTAAGACTAGTGATAATTTATCACTATGACTTTTTATTAGGAATCTATTATTAGTGGCCTTTTGGAAAACAAAATGCTGTAGTAGAAACATGTTTGTATTTAGAATATGTTTATTAGCATGTGTGCGGGTAGGAGGGAGTGTAAGATATTTAGCCATAAAAAAAACCCCAACTATAAATGTCATATGCCATGAAATAGAACTCGGGTAAACCCCAAAATTACGTTTGTATGAGAACAAACGAAAGTATCCTCAAACAAGAGACTTGCTATTGCACAGCAACTGTTTGTTCCTATTCTTCTTCCTTAGTATTGTAACTTGCCCATCACATGTGTTACTGAGACACGTGACTAGTTTTGGGTTTGATTCTGCAAGGTGCTGAGTGTTCTTGCCTTGATCCTGTAGTGCATTTAAGGACGTGTGTAAACAAATGAGTAGGGTCCAGTGGGATGACTTGTGTACTTGATATGAAGCGTGCAACCTGGTCCTTGCGCAAGTCAGGCTTCAAATGACTTTGCTGCTGAGGAACATAGACCTAGAGGTGAACCTTGCTGCAGTCTCAATCTCGTTCTTGAAGTTAATCAAGAATTCTTTATTTATGGCATTGTATCACACTGCAGTTTCACAAATCTTGGCATTCTGTTCCAAAAGGTCTGTCCCGTCTCTTTGTGCTCTGGTTTTAAGTGTTTTCTGTTTTACTAGAAACCAGTGAAGCTTTTGGCTGCTCTTTGAACAGTCCCCTTGTTACTGATGATTCTGCTCTGAAAATGATAGTGAATTTGAAACAGTACAGCTGCTTCTGTAATTGTTTTACTGAGCTGTAGCTTGGCATCTCTGAGATAGTTTTGACTGCTGAATTTGCTGTTGGCTTTAAAGTTCCTGGGAATATGTAGCATAGACATGCTGTGGTCCAGAGAACTGAGCAGTTCAGTTATTTCAGCTTCAGGTATGGATAGAACAGGAGCCTTGGCACACAGTGTTTATGTAGGTTCTTCTTGTGCTTGCCGCTGCCCTATGGTCAGACCTAATTCCAAAATGCAAAGGAGGAGGGAAGGAACTTGCTGTGACTGTAGAGAGGTATTGAACAGGCTCTAAGCTAAGAGGGTACAGGACCACACAAACAACCAGGAGTAATCCTTTGTGGAGTAGCATGGAGTAAGCTCTACATCCTGGTGCTCTGCTATCAATGACAAATTCAAACCAAGTTATTTTGGTAAAGCTTTCATTACACAGTGAAAGATTTATATTGTTCCAAACATTGCTCAAAGAGCTGGGGAAGAAAAAAAACCCACCCAAAACAAGCAGCAACTTGGTGATCAGGAAACTGAAAAGTATCTAAAACTTCTGCTAGCTTACAGCACTAGGAAGAATATAATGGCAACCAGGTGTTGTGTAAACACAGGGATCTAACTCCTGAGAGGACCGAACTTAGATTGACAAGAAATAAGTATTTTAAGGACATGCTATTGCACCAGCCTGATCCAGTAAAATGCTTCAATTAAGGACTAAGCTTGCCCAGCTTCTGTTTAACAAAATAGATTTGTGAGAACTTGGAGTTTTGCATTACTGGTCCTTTAGCTCACTTCACTATGAAGTTGTCAGGATGACAATTGTTTCTGTTTTATGTCAACGCCATGCTCTGGGTAATCCAGATGAGGGATGCAATTATGATTCCTTTAATATTAATGAATTCTCTGTCTATCCAGTTTTGGAGAAAATTGGGTACGCAGCACTCTGCCAACCTTTTCCTGTTTTAACTCGAGCCAGCAATGATCTGGTTTAGGGTCTTTTCAGCTCATGATAATTTTGAGGTCCCAAAAGAAGCTTCAGATGCCTTGTTCTTATTTGTCTTAATACCTCTTTGGACAATACAGGGGATAATTTTTCTCAGTGGTGTAATGGATTCCAGTTTAAGTAAGAATCAACATGAGAGGTTTTGATATTAAATTTCAACTTGATCCTGTACAGAGTTCAAACTTGGTATCAAAACTATAAAGACTGGCATGTCAATTTGGCTATGACTTTCCTCATGAGCTGCTGGACTATGCTCCACTTTAAACCATACTCCTGTAGATCTTTGTTTCACCTGGGGGGAAAATGGCACACACCAAAATGCTTGAGAGGGGAAGCCAGGGAGCTCTGAAACCAGTCTTTGAGCTTGTACCTGAAATTAATGTAGTGCAAACTTTATTAGGACACAACTTTATTCGAAGTGTTGAGAGAAATTAAGCTGATCTGTTGTTCAAACTCCCCCACAGAAACTACTCATCTGATATCACACAGAAGATGAACGGAACCCAAAATTTCCAGGTCAAGCATCTACTTATCTCACAGGTAAGAGCAAAACTCCAAAGGATTCTTGGCATTTGGGGAAAGTGCAGACTCGGTTCTGGAACTCTTGGCTTGGTTTCAAGTATTAGTGCAAATATTGTGTTAAGGAAGAAATGAAGCAGGGAAGTGCTTTTGGAGTTAGAGTAGTGAGTGGCAAGAAAAGGTAAGCCAGAGCAGAATGATAAATAATGTGTTAGTCTCTGAAAGAAGAGGTGTCGTCTCATTCCTGACACTTACACTGTCAAGAAGATGTTTTACTGATTTGACTTTCTGTGTTGAAGAACACACAATGGTTACTTAGTAAGTGGTTTTATAGGGAATCTCACCCATGTTACAATAAACTGAGCTCAAAGATAACATATCTTTTTATGCTTTTACGCTTTTTGGATGATAACTGTGAAAAATTATCTAGTGAAGGTTAGCAAGCTGTACCTGTGACCATTTTCTCATGACCCCTGAGTGATAAAGTTTACTATCTTGGATCATGATGTGTTGTCAAATGACAGGTTTGCCTGTCTGGCCAACAAAAAGTAATTGAGGGGTGTTATAGTTTTACAATCCATGTTTCACCAAATTTGTAGCTTTTTGAGCTGTTAGACCTGAACAAAATAGGTCAATGTTGACAGAATAAGGTTGGCTCTCATTTTTCTTCAGTTTTTGACTACTCCTGTGTGTGCACCGTGTGCTTAAAAGCATCATAAAGGAAGCACGTAGTTTTCTGGAGGCATTGCTCTTACAACTTCACTTTGAGTTAGGATTTTTGATCTTGTGGTGTACAGTCTTTTTTTGTGGTTGCTGTTCTAAAATCTGTATCTTGAATCCCAGATCTGAATGAATTTGAACAAGTAATTTGATAGACTTCTGTCAGTGGGGAATTAGGAAATCCCTACCAGCTGGAACTGCTTAATAGTGGAAGCTTTGCTGACCTTAGGTTAGCTGTCCACAAGCCATTTATTTTTGTAGGTATGGGGCCAAGATATGGAGCAGCAAAATT
Source organism: Himantopus leucocephalus (assembly GCA_003993805.1). Taxonomy (NCBI): domain Eukaryota; kingdom Metazoa; phylum Chordata; class Aves; order Charadriiformes; family Recurvirostridae; genus Himantopus; species Himantopus leucocephalus. Next base: position 541,533 of record RSEF01000003.1, read on the forward strand.
GCTTCCCTCTTGCTCTGTTTCTCACCCCCTTCCCATCAGTAGTGGTTCCATCTGCTGCACCCATGTTGTGTCCTGAAATACATGAGTAATTGCAAAAAAAAAAAACCAAACCCAAAACAAACATGGGTTTTCTTCTTGTTTAAAAAATACTCTTTTGGGCTTTGGGTCAGCAGTATCTGTGTAAATAGATCCTTATGACTGAGTTTCCCTGAAATTGTTCAGTACCTGCTGACTGTGACTAGCTTGATGATTTTTAGCTAACTTCCTTAGATACCTTCATCTGCATGAAAGGTCTTATCTTGCCACTTTGAGTAGCATAGTATAAAAATCTAAGACAGGCTGGTTTATATCCATTATGCTTTTCTGGGCAAGCTATGTCTAGAAAGAGGAAACCTTAAAGAGAGAAGCTTCTTTGGCTACAGAAGATGACTCGTTTAAACTCCTGTAGGGGAAGACACTTAACAGTGGCACCAAACACAAGATAAGCATGTTATTTGGAAAAGGCTCTGTATGTGGTACTGTACTATCTAGTATAGCGTGCGAGATGCTCTGTTTTGAATTATACTCTGACATTAGGTTTTGAGGCTTGACAGAGAATTGCAGGTGAGGAGGGAGGAGTGAGATTTTTACTTAGTGAACCGCCACTTCTCTGTGCTTTAGGATGTTCTCATGGATCTCAGAAGTATATTCTTCAGGAAGTCTACTTCGGTGTCCTTTCTTCCATGTGCTCCATTGGAACCGGATAGGCATATTTACTCTTTCAAGCCCTGTTTGCCTTTTATAGGGTACAGAAGCTGCTATTAGGAAACAGTCTATGATACCATGCTGGTAGCCAAAGGAAAGCTAATTATTCAGAACTTTCTGTAAAAAGATGAGATTTCTCAACTTTCCAGAAGTTTGGCTTCTACAGATGGGCTTATGTGAGAAGTCTTGTGTAAGGAAACACTTCAGATGCGTTCATTTCTTGCTGACTGGTAAACAAGGCCTTACATTAATCAAATGCTTTGATACTTATGTGGTGGCTGTCTGCTTCACACAAACCGTTTGGTAAATGGACTTCACTGTAACCCCACAACACCACAAGTGCTGAAAAATCCTGGAGTTCCATGTACCAGAGAAAACAGATCTGTATTTGTGCTATAGCAGTAAGATATTTTGTGATCAAATACAAAGAGGGAAAAACACTTTCATTTGAGGTATTGGATGAACTGAAAGACCCCAAGATGAAAATGTGTTTATCAAGTTAGATGTAGTGTAACTGTGGTAGTACAGCTGAGATGAGACTGGTGTTCAATATGCATAAAACAGTAGAAAAGGTGTTAAATGAGCTGGAAAAATTAGGAATGATGGAGCTTGTGTGGGGACCAAATGCTTCTTTGCATGAAGTGCCTGAACTCCCTGGTACAGACTCTGTATAAATATGTTAAGGGCAAATGAAGCAATTACAATATCATAGAATTATGAACCAAGATTCCAAAGTAAATGAAGTGCTTAAATATATGCAAGAAACGAAACTATTGTTATATTAGCACTGGTCTTCTACAGACCACATATTAGACTGAAGCAGCTTCGTAAAGGAAAACGTTTGTGGGAGAAAAATATGTAATGGACAAAGTTTAAGCTTATACCTGGTGCTTGAATGTTTTGGTGTGAAATAAATTAAAGCTAGATCTTTTAAATTTTTTTGTATTACGCAGAAAAAAGTGCTTTTCTATGTTTCATATTAGGAAAAGGTTTTTATGGGATACTGAAGTATACTTTTTCTAGCCTACAGTTATCATGGATTTTCTTAAATTAAAAAACCCCACAACCAAACAACAAAAAAAACCTTTAACTTGAAGCAACTCTGAGGGATTTGCTAGTATATTATTTTGCCCTTAGGCAGGATCAATTTTACTTGTTATTCAAGACAGAAGTTTGTCTGGCTTCCCTTTAAAAACCGCTATGATAAAGACTAAGTCTGCCTGCTTTCATCTGTTCACATGTTTGACTATCTTTACCTCATATGTAGGAATCTAAGTCCATTATTTCTTGTCTTCTCTGTGTTGAATAATTACCAAATCTTTGCAGCAGCATTTCCCATAGTGGAAGACTGTCGCAGTGTCTCCTCAAATGGGCTTTGTTTTGTAAAACAGCTTTGCTAAAGGCAGTAAGGTATAGCACAAATAGAAAAATATAATGCAGGAAAGACAAAGATGATACTTGGAGTCAAACCCAAATGCCAATGTAGAAACACTCACCCTGTTTGCTTCTCAAGTATCTCCTTCTGATGCAAGAGTCTCTTTTCCTAAATACCCCTTTAAAGGACAGGAATAACTTTATGGCTTTGCAGCACTGCGTCTATTGTTACAGGGTACAGCTTCCTCCACAATGTGTGTGTGTGGTTTGTCAAAGTTTGTAGCAAGTGGCTTTTTGCTGTGGTCTGCATTGGACAGGATACAATCCTATGTGTATTTCACCTCCACATTATAGAGGGGAGGGACTAGATAAGTTGTTTCATGAACTACTCTGTCAAATAGCCTGAGAGACACCTAGCATCCCATAAGACTTCGCACATTTGAATCTCATCTATCAAAGGAAATTCTGATATTTTCTAGGATGCCACAATTTGTGGAAATGAATGAGCTTAATTAAGCTCATGGGAAGATCTCACAAATGGCTAGAGATAAATATCAAATGGGGTCAATACACTGTCATGAGACTTTTGGCTTGTTACTGGATGTTCCCATCCCTTTGGGATGGCCTAGAGGGCAAGGACTTCTCAGAAGATTGGGGTCGGCCATGATTAAAGCTATATTTAGAAACTTTTTTAATTGCATAGACTTCAGGCACATTAGAGCTGGCTGATTTTTTTTTATGGAACAGTTTTTTTCTGTTAGAAAATGTAGTTTAGTGGAAATCGGAATGTTTCATGGGACTATGTCAATCTGACTAGCTTTTGACAGGAAGAGAGAAAATTAACTCAATTTTTCAGTGTTTTAGTAATATGAGAATGTGTCATTTGGACAATGTATGCCTTATTGAACTACTTGATGTGTTTCATGCTGAAACTCGAAGCAGAATGAAAGTAATCATACTAATCTATCGAGATGAGTTCAAGTATATGATTATTTTATCTATTACACAATAATTTGTTGACAATAATTCCTATTAAAACGGAATGTGTGGGTAGCCACAAAATTTTTTGCTGAATATCACTTCTGTAGAACGTTATTTGGGTCATCTTATTCTAAGTTGGAACAAAAGAAAAATTAAAAATGCTGGAATTTCTTGGAAAATAGAAGTTCTGCTCAACTTGAGGGTTACTTAGCAGAATAAAGAAAAAAATACTGATATAAACCAAATCTATCAGTGGAAAAGGTATCAGCCAGGCCCGTGAGTCCGGAAAGAAAGTGGTGGGCACAGATTTTGCTACAGGCTATGTAGAAACATTGGAAAGTACCTACTGAACACAAAAAGTGACCAACCCAGTAGAAATCAGAGGGCTGGGAAAAGATACTGTAGGAACAAGGACACTAGATGAAATAACTTGGAAGCACAACCTCAGGGAGAACATGGCCTGCTGTTCCTGATGGATGGCTGGAAATCAAGAGCAGGCACGGAGACATGAGGAAATAACCATGGGCAAAAGCAATGTAAGAGTCCTGGATGTACCTTAACGTTTTTCATATAGAGAAACCCAAACAAGAAATTCCTCTTGAGTAAATTTAACTCCTGTACTTACAACTTGCCTCGTATCCCTTGCCAAGGCACACGGAGAAGTGTTCATTGGGGTGATGGGATCAGCTCCTGGATTTACTGTTGCAACTTGCCGGCTACTACAGTGGGTTGATTGGCAACACATACTTATTTGCACTTCTGCACTGGGGAGAGAAAGGTGTTTGCTGCCTATCAATTTTGAGTTCACTTTAAATGGTATGTGAACGCTTAAGACTAAAAACCAAAGGACTAGTTCATAATTACAGTCCTAAACACACAGTTAGAAAAGGAAAGCGTGAAAACGTAATACAAGATCTGCGAGTATCTTGCATTAGTTTCTTGTTTTAGCTTGTACTTGGGATCTCCCCTGAGGTATTTATTACAAACAGCTAAGCATCTGCTTGCTAGTGCTCTTTCTTGAGAAGAATTCCACATCTAGGTTTGATTTCTGGTTGGATTGGGTGGCTGCTTTTGAATTTGCATAGCATGTTATTGTTTATTCGTGGTCTTGCTCCTAGCTGTTTGGCACAAGGGAGGGTGCTAATGCGATATACCCAGGCTGGCTTGCAAGTGGATCACACTATTTCGGCACATGCCAAGTGCAGGGAAGACCCTGCAGAGTGGATGTTTCTGCCTGTGTTCTTCCAGAATACCAGCTATATTGCAGTTACAAATTTAGTTTAATATTTTGTAAGCTACCTATCAGAAGAGGTATTTTTAGCCTTATGGCTTATTTTTGTTTCCCTTTCTCGGCAGCATGATTGTGTTGCATTCATGGCTTGAGTGTTTACAAGTGACTTGCCAACACTGTCTAATGCTATCAAGCATAGCTTGGGGCTCCAGAATACCAACACAGTTCTCCAGTCTCTAGATCACACTATATAGTAGTGGCCATAGAAGTAATAGCATAGAAATAAATATACTTAGTTTGCTTATTCACTACTTCCACAGCTTTTCGCTTTTGTGTGAACGGTAAAGTGTTCTGGTGACTCTTCTTTCCTGAAACATGCAGGAAATGCAAACAAAACCTAGTCTTGCAGCATGCTCCTTGATAACGAGCATGCACCATTCATGCACATAGCCGTGTCAGCAGCGGCAGATTGCAAACTCTGGTAGTTCCATTTGCAAATCTGCCTCTCAAACTATGTTGCCCCTTCCCAGAGCAGTTCCAGGTTAGTAACCTTGCTTCTGCTGCTACATCTGAGAGTGACTGAGCCCCAGCCAACATTTCCTGTTCCTGCCTTGGTAATTATCAGTTCTTCATGCATCTCGCTGAGAAACAGAACCATACTCTGGACCCACAGGTTAAAACTCTTAAGTGATGCTGTTGATAGAGGAATAACTGGTTTTTTGCATTACATGGGCACATAGGAGGTTTTTTCTTTGTACATTCTTCACTTCAAAAAATACACAGGAAAATAATATACTACAACTTAATATATGCTACTGAGTCCCATCTTGGGGGATGAATATGTCATTCCATATGCTGTAGCTAAACATAAATGAACTGTTATTAATGATTGCCATAATGTTTTCTAGCAGTTAGCTGGCTGTGATTCTAGGAATTTTTTTCCACTGTGTTTTGAAGGGTTAGGTTATTTAAACTTACTATCAAATAGAATCAGATCAAAGTGAGCTAATTTTTCTTAAACACTAATCATTTTAAGGCTATTGAACTAAATATAGAGGCAGTTCATTAAATCATTAAAACAGCCTGCAATAATGCTCACAAAGTCATTATAGTGCTATTCCCCAGCCAGAGAGGTGGTGTTGCCTTAAGCACAGTTTAATCAAATTAGATGGTGGGCTATGTCCTGGGGTTTCTCCTATTGATATTCATTAAAAATACATGATTTATCACTAATCTCTGTAAGGTATATCCTACTCCTCCAAATGAATTTTGTAAATGTCAGGGGGAAGAAAACAGAATAGTTTATTGTTAGAAGAATTTAAGTGTGGTGTGATCACATTTACATTTATATACTATGTAATTTAGTGATAGATAACAATTTTAATGTGCCTTTAAAATTTTTGTCCTTAGTTAAAAAGTTAACAAAACCGGAAAACCCTCAGGAGTAGCTACTTTATATTTTAGTACTGTATAGGCATATGAATTAGCTTTAGAATTAATTATTTCATAGATCATCATACAGTTTGCTCTTATAGTTTGTCTATAAAAGTTCACTGTTTAATTTCACATGCTTTTTCGTACAATTTTCCATTTTTTTCTTTGGAACACTTTAGTGTTGTAAGTCCCCTTCCCTTCCCCCTTCACTCTTTTGATTTTCCTTTAAATATTTTCTCATTTTAAATTGGGAGGAAACATTAATGAGAAGACCACACACAAACAATCCCCTCTGTGCTGTCACCACTACTCCTTTTTTTCAGTGATAATTTCTTCATTTATATAATGCTTTTAGTCCTGTAACACTTGACAAATGGGGTAGATTATGTCACCTAACACCTAAACGTGCAGCTGATTAATGGTGCAGAGTGAAGATCTACCACACTTCAGACCAGGAAGAAACATATTTCTGATTACAATGGTAACTTGGAAACAGTACAATCTAATTACTCAAACTGGAATTTGCCTACATTATCCTGACTGAAGTGCCCTGTGTATTTACATCATTTTGGTATTGTTGTTGCTTACAAGTCTTTAATAGTACTTGGAACCTCAGCTGAACATTCCCAGTGACACCTCTGTTATTCTGAGAATTTCTTGGTATTGTGTTGGGTCACTTCTGTTGCAGGAAGGAGCCACCTACTGAACTTAGTTACAGCTGCCTGCAGCACTTATCCAGAATCAGAGTGCATCAGGGTCAGTTTAAAACAAAACAAAAAAAACTCCCCAAAACCCCTATAAGACTTCTGGGGGATTTGGATCAAGTTTTCAGTGTCCTGAAAATCTGTCAGAGCTCACTCAATGCTGCTTAGCTTATGGGCTTTGCTATGCTGACACAGATTAGTAAGAAACTATTTACTTGATTGTTCAGTATTAATCATGTTACCACAGAATTGCCACTTCACTGAGACTGACTTGAATATAAAACGTAATAGTTTTGTTGTAATTACTGAGGTGGTGTTGTAATTACCGAGATGTTTGTATAACAATCCTTGCACTAGGAACTTCAGATGTGGTTTTAAAACACCGTCCCACTTGCATTTGTCAGATCTGCCAAAAGCTATTCTCAATTACACTGAGGTAAATTCGAACAGATTGCTGTCGCTGGCTCTGCTGCTGATTTACACTGGCATGTCTGAAAGAGCTTATTTCTGTACATTTTAGAAATTGAAAACATTCTTCAAAGCGAATAATTACTCTGCTGGACACTTGACTACAGGTGGCTTCAGTTTCATTGGGCTGTAGCTAAATCTAACTGTGATTCCAGTTGAAGCCACTCTAAATTGGTGCTGTGGACGTTCCACCCTGCCACCTTTACACTGGCACGGGAGTCTGTCTCATGCTAAAATAAGCAGGTTCAAGAACCTAAACTTGCAGAAGAGTTTTTATGTCAGCTGAATTCTTAACATGTTGTGGTTTAACTCCAGTCAGCAGCTAAGCACCACACAGCTCCTTGCTCACTCACCTCTTGGTGGGTGGGATGGGGAAGAGAATCGGAAGAGTAAAAGTGAGAAAACTTGTGGGTGGAGATAAGACAGTTTAATAGCTAAAGCAAAAGCTGTGTGCACAAGCAAAGCAAAACAAGGGAATTCATTCACCACTTCCCTGTTGACAAGCAGGTGTTCAGCCATCTCCAGGAAAGCAGGGCTCCACCATGTGTAACGGTTACTTGGGAAGACAAAAGCCATCGCTCTGAACATCCTTCTCTTCCTTCTTCCCCCAGCTTTATATGCTGAGCATGACTTCATATGGCACAGAATAGCCTTTTGGTCAGCTGTCCTGGCTGTATCCCCTCCCAGCTTCCTGTGTACCTCCAGCCTACTTGCTGGTAGGGTGGCGTGAGGAGCAGAAAAGGCCTTGACGCTGTGTAAGCACTGCTCAGCAATGACTAAAACATCCCTGCATTATCAACACTGTTTTCAGCACAAATCAAAAGCATAGCCCCATACAAGCTACTATGAAGAAAATTAGCTCTATTCCAGCCAAAATCAGCACGGATCTCTTACTGTGAGATTTGACAAATGCCACTTCTAGGTGCAAGGGGAAGGACAGGGATGTACAACGCAGTGAGGAGAAAGGTAGGTCAGAGCGGTGTTAGCTGAGAGGGGCTGGAAAGGTCACAGAGCTGTAGTGAGAGTTGAAGAACAGGAGCACTTTTGCTCATGATCTTATTTCCAGTCGTATGGGATTTCTTGTTTGTTTTTGTTGGGGTTTTTTTTATGCTGAACCACCAGTGTTTGGAAACAGTGAGGTTTCTGAAAATCAGAGCTCTTGTTCCAAACTCTCTAGCCCTGCTGGTGTTGTGAAGGAAAGCTTGAAAATGCGTCCTAAACACAATGTCGCTCCATTGACTTAAGACTTCACAAAAGTTCAAAAGGTACAGTTCAAGTAGAAAAGATGCCCTCTTTTATTAACTGGCTGCTGATGTGCTTTTTAAACCAATCCCCTGATATTTTTGGAATTTGAGTTGTGATTTTTTTTTTTTTAAATGTCCTCAGCTGGCTAAAGTTGAGTAGAGGAAGCAACCACAGAGGTAGTTGAATGGCGTAAAAGATTTCTATCACTGTAGGCACAGCTCCTGCAGGGTGCAGTGTGTGTGTGAGCAGCTCTGGCTGCACGCAACCCCAGTGGAGCTTTAGTGTAGGTCTGGCAATCAGCCCACAAGCCTTAATCCTGCAAATATACATCACACGCTTAATTTTATACTCGTGAGAAGCCCAACCTAAATGAAATCCTATTAAAATTGTGGGTCTAGAGCTAATTAAACATCTGCCTTTCAGTGATTTTTTTATTATTTTTTTTAGTGAGATTACATATAGTGTATAGGTAAGTACACATCCGTAGGATTAGGTCTATCAATTTTTTAAAAGACAATACATGAAACATTTGTGTTTTTGCTGTAATAGATCAGCATAATAAAGTGCTGATGAAACACAACACCTCATTTACCTAGTTTTACTTCTGTTTCAAAACTTTTCAAAGCAAAGTGTGAGGCACAACAGGGCAGCTGGCTATTATCCATAGGCTCTTCAGCTCCAAAGCCTTTAAGGTGAGAACGTGAACAAGACTGTGCCTTAATTATTGGCAACAACTAGCTTTGCTTTTCAAAGTAATAAATGGGGGTCCTTACAAAGTCTCTTCATAAGTAGCTAAATGCATAATCCACCTGGGATATTGTTTTAAAATTCATTTCATCTTCAGTAATTTGATCAGAGAAAGAGTTGTATTGGTCATTTCTCTTGTGTAAGAACTGTGTTGCACCTAGGGGCAAGGAACACTTATTTTCATGATTAATACCTGTGAGTTTCATGGCCTAATGAGAAAGTCCTAGATGTATTTGAAATGAAACTGCCCTTTTCCCTACCCTTCTTTCAATTTATGTAAACATACTATGATCCTCCTCCATTTGGATGCAAAGATCCTGTATTATCCACTGACACACTAGCAATAGTATTTGTTTGTAAATGTAGTTGCAATATTAAGGTATGTGGGTTCTGAAACAAGTAATTTTAGGTGGATACCTGTATGCATTTGTGTAACTTGCTACACTTCTCAAAGATTTATAGCCCCAGAATTGTGAAAAGGGAAGTTAATATTTTGCCCTGCTTTCCCTGGCACCCACCTAACCTTACCAAGAAATCTAGTGTTAGGTTTTGCATTGCTATAGTAAGCGCATCAGTCTTTTCACTGCAGTCTCCCATTTGTTAAAGTTCTGTCTGAAATGTGTATGTACCTAAAAACAAATGGAGAAAAAACCACCTTGGTAATGGTGCAGCTAGGGATACAATATCTCATTTAATACCTCAGCTTGAAAGTATTTTGAATGGATTTTAAATGTCCTAGTCTTTCCCCTGCCCTAGTATAAAGGCAGCATTAGTGTACTTCATAATCTCTCACTGCAGTGTCCTCTCGCCTTTCTCGTATGTTGACTCTTACCTTGCATACTATAGCTTGTCAGTGTTAAATTGAAGATCCTTGGGGTGAAAGGCATGTCTTAATTCCCAAAACCCCTTATACGCTTATGGCTTTGCATAAATACTACAATGTTTATGTTTTATTTGCTTTACTTAAAACATTTGTTTTACTTCCCCTCTCCCCTTCCCACAAAATCATTCACTGAAAGTGCAACTTGTTGGCTTGAGTGAGACACAAAGAAGTGAAGGGAATGTGCTGGGGTGGGGGAGAAGGACATGGAGCCCTCATTGTGATAACCAGGAAGAGGCTGAAGGGATAGGTTCACCTGTTGTTAGAGCTACCGGTAATGTTAAATATTTACCCTATGTTGCCCAGAAGCCCAAGTGGCTAGCCAGAACTCCACTGTGCTAGGCAATCAAAGAATACAGAACAGTAAAACGTCAGACTCTTGATGAGCTGGCAGCCTAAGCAGTGCTGCTATGTAACGTAGAGTGTAGCTGATTTCTGATTTTTTTGGTTGTTTGGTTTTGTATTGATGTGGTTTTATATGATGCATTTGTGTTTCTGTCCTAGCTTCTGTGGTGATGAATGTCATCTTCAAAAATAAGAAGTGATTGTGCTTGCTCAGCAGGGATACCTTGAGAAAGGCTTTGAAGAGTTAGCAGTGGCCCACCTCATTCAACTCGCCTAGGTGTTAGTGTGATAATACGCGTGCGACACTATTAATGTCCAGCTGCATAGCCACTTCTGTGAACATCAGAACATCCAGGAACGCAGCTCTACAGAGAGCAAGAGCCAATTCAAAAACTAAGGGTCAGAATACTGTTGAGTAGCCTTGGATGGGACTATATGGCATGGGTCAGTGTCTTGTAGAAAGAGTTGAGCTGATTTTGAGTACCTCTTGTAGCCACCAGAAGACAAATCTATGTGTGTTCCTCAGTTGACAGGCACTCAGTGGGGAGCAGGCTGTGATGATGCAGGTGTGTTTTCATCTCAGATAGTGGCATCCTGCTGGGCAGTATACGTCTCTTGTCTGAACTGAAGTTGGCTCCTGTTTGTGGCAAATGCCATTAACTTTAAGATGCTGAGCCTAGTTAAACAAAGCAAGTGTTATATTAAAACATAATTGAGCTAAATCACTCCAGTGCAAGCTACGACTTACAAGATGTATTGTATCTATCATGGATGTTTATCAGCAGAGCTATTTCAGCATAGCTATGCCAGTATGAAAGCAATGCTGGTGGAGACAGTGCCCCTTGTTTTCACTTGAGATGCTGCTGTTACAACTCATTTGAAGGCTTAATTTTTCCTTGTGCAGATGTGTGCAACCACTTTAAAGACTGTGGTTGTTTACATTTACTGTATCCCTAAAGAAGGACAGAGCAGCAGAAAGAAGCAGAAGCTTTATTTTACCAGAGAAGAGGAAGTAGTAATCTTGGGAGGGTCTCTGAGGACTTTTGCCATGAGGTCAAGACCTGAGGCTGGAAGTTTAGGGTGGGGTGGAGTTCCCCTCTTGTCTCAGTATGTGAAACCTGCTTCTTGTGACCTATCATGTAAGCATGGTCTGCTACTTGCTTTTTCCCCCCATAAAAAGCTTCTGCAAATAGAATAAAAACATACTTTCATGATGATGCAAAAAGCATAAGTATTTAACAATGTACTGGTACTGTAGTTGACAACTTGTGTGGCAGATCTACCCACCCCACCCTCCAAAAAAGAGTGGTGTTTCCGCTAATTACATGATGATTACTTGCCAGCAGGATAAATTAGCCCCTGCTGAGCTCCAGGCTACCCCAGCTAGTCTGTTACCTATGACTGAATTCAGTGATTTAAAGCTTACTTTAATATTTCTTTCCCAAGTAGTACCTGTGTCTGAAGGCTCCTAGACATGACCATAGACACATAATTTCAGTAGAATGCCTGCCTTCTGGGCAAGTATGAATCACTTCCTTTCTGCTGTATTTATCTGAGACAAAAAGTAAACAGGCTTACAGAACTTCCTTACCGTATTTCCATAAGGGTTGTAATATCGTGTGTGTATACATCTGAATGCATAAATGTATAAAGCAAGCTCAGCTTTTTTAAAGCATCTGTTTGTTTAATTGGTAAATCAGATATTTCCCTATGAGCTTGATATTGTCCTGACTTTATTCTCCTGGGGACTTTCAAAGAGCATCCAGATATTCATGAGCTTATTGGCTCATGGGGTTTTTTGTTCCGTGAATTCAGCTGGAGCAAGTATTTTATCCCTTTCCACATTTGTATGTGCATCTGATACATATGATGTGTGTGAACATATTTGCCATTTCAGTGAGGAAGATGCAACCATAGCCAAGCTATGTGGATGAAAGTTATCTGTTCAAAGCACTACTTAAGAGTGCATGATTTGGCAAAGGAAATAATCTTGTTACAACAGTGGTATCTGATTTTAGTTCTGTTTGCTGTCTTTTCAGACTAGGTAGGCTTTGGCTGTTGCACATTTTTGTTCACCTCTCTTCCATCCATTGTTCTTGTTGCCACTAGTTGTTGGGAGACCAGCACTGGGACTGATCTGCATCTAGTGAGAAGTTTGCACTGGGCTGCTCTCAATGCCTTCCCAGATGTTTCCCAGGCTGGAATGACTCGCCTATCGTTGTTGCTCATAACTAAAGAGCTTATGAATTTGGTTTGACCTTTTGACCGTGTGGGGTACAGTGACACTCTGGTGGAGCTGAATTCTCTTTTCTTGGTAACTGAAAATTTATCTTCTGAATCTACACCATTTGGGACACTACCTACAGAAACATTTTTTCTTTTTTATGGTGACTGTTGTGGTAGTGAAAGACTACCTGTCTGGTTCTCTGAAGTCATTGTAGAAATTAACAATGACATTTAAATACAATGGGGTCAGTAGTTCCATTTTTGTTTTTCTTCATGGTCTCGTAGTCTTGCCTATGTTCTCAGCTACTTATTGTTGCTTTGCTTGCACTTCCTTATGTGCCTCATCTTTACTCATCATGATGGTGATATCATTCGAACATACTTGGCCGGCATACAGCATCTGGTACTTTCCACACTCAGGCCTCTACTCCAGAACAGTAGAAAGGGAAGGATTCCTTTTTTTAATGACCTGTGCCTCGTGATTTGGCTACCTTTACGTATGACTTAATGCCTGCTAAATTCTCACAGTATTTACAGTGTTTCTGGGAAGCGCATTGAGTTACTGTCTTTTTGAGTAGCCATCCTGAGAGAAGGATGGATATGAACACTTCTAAAACCTGTCCTTATAGGGTTTGCTCTCATGTTTTTTCCATAATAGCCTTGAGAGTAGCATACAAAGCATCCTGAGCCTATTACTGTCTCACTTCTATTTTCTATATTTGTTTGAAGATCATGTTTAGGTACTGTATCTTCATGCTGCCACACTGCTGTCAGAAGTGAAGTATGATCCTCTTATTAATTTATTTTATTGCCTGTATTTTAAAACTATAACATAGTAATTTTTGTATCACATAGTGAAAGTATTTTTGGTGCCTATTTCCATTTAATTGTATGTAATGGGGATGGAAAAAGAAGTGCTTGTGTATTGAACTGGAGTTGAGTTATGCTGACCTGCCATGACTGTGCATGGGAGCCCTGGCTGCTGAGCGCAGGCTGTAGGCTTCTAAAATTGTAATTTTGCAACTTCTGGTTCCTTCTTCCACTCCTGGACTACAAGTAGACAAATTCTCACATTCAAGCAGTCCTGCAGGAGTTGCCCTTTCTATTTGGATGGACGCTTTTTCTGATATCAGTACTGTCCAGCTCTTGGGAATAAGAGCCTACATTCTGTTTCATTGAACACCCTTTTTTTACGTGGCAGCATCCTGAGGTTGGTCTCCTTATTCACCAGCTCCTTAAGAAGGCTGCACTGCACTGAATTAACAATGTCTGTATGGCAGTTTTGTCTGTTGTTCACACCAGTAGTTTGTCTGTATCTGAGAGGCTCAAAAGAAATGGCGTCAACAAATTCCAATAACCTCTGACCCCAGCTGCATTTTTTGCTATGGTATCTTCTGAGTTGCTTTTCAGGTTCAGCTTGTACCTCCTGCAATAAAAGTAAGGATGGGCTGTGTGTAGTTTTGCAGCTGTTTCCAGTTTCAACTTGTTTAACTTTATCATGTTAGTGCTTTCTAGCAAACACCTGAAAATACAGCTGTGCTCTGCCACCTCTTCTGCCGTGCTGTCTCCTGTGCCCATACACCAGAACATCATCAATTTTGATGCTGAATCTTGGAAGTCCTGTTGGTTGCTTTTACTGGTGACATTGACATTACTCTTCTGTTGTGGCAGGTTGGGTCCCAGGTAGCATTCTTTGCCATCTGTGTCCACCTGCTGGTGTTCACCATGCAGTGAGGTAACTGTTATTCTTCCACAATAACTTGGGCCTGTATCTGTTTTTGGCAATGAGCGCTGAGACTATGCTTGCTCCTGCCAAGTCAGGTAGTATTTCTTGATGAATGCTTTTCAATGGCTTTGCAAAACTTCTGTGTCTATGCAAAAGTGTAATTTAGCTAGTTTTTCAATAGTCTCATGCTGCTTATCCAGTTTGTAGGCTCTGTGACTTTAGCAATGACGCCTTCTTTAACATTCATTTTATTGCTCCCATTATTTTTCCTCTAATGTGTTGGGTACTTGGTGAAGCAGGTTCTGTATTGGCTGGATTATTCTAGTTGTTTTCAGGTGTAACATGACTGGAAAACATCCAAATATTTCAGAAACATCTTGGTAATTTCAGAAGGATGTCAGCTCTTTCTGAGCTTGGGGCTTTTTTGAGTGTGTGCATGTGTATAGCTGGTGATGTTTTCAGAGATGCTTATGTTCCACTTATACTTGCAGAAACATGGTTGATCTGTTCCCTAGACCCTTTACGGACCTAAACTTTGACCTGCACAGGCCCTTTACTGCTGGCCTAGAGTCATGCACTTCCCTTCTAACTCTGTGTATAGTTTTAATTATACAATGTGGAAATGGGACTTAAGAGAAGCTGAGAGAACTGTCCAAAACACCAAGTACTCTGGTGATTAAGGTGTTGAGCTGAGGTAGAAGGGACTGAAGTTTGTGTCTGCTCAAACTGAGCAGATCGGGAATCTGAATTTGCTAGGGGAGTACTCAAACTGGTAGGTAGCTGATTACTCCAGTGGCTGTCCCTTACTTTCTTGTTCCTTGCAGAAGGAAACTGGTCTGATGCTGGACGGAAACTCTTGCTTGATGCTATTGATTGCAGGGACCATCTTTGTGTAGAGATAGACAAGACACTGAAATGCCACCGATGCCTATATGCTTCATGCCTGACCAGTTTAGGAGACTGGTTCTGGAGCCTTCCCTGTTTAGGTGTGCCTCTGCTTGTGGAACAGCTTGCATCCAGGCAGCTGCATGTTTTTGGGTGTTACAGTGCTGAACACTGCAAAATCAGAAGCCTTTGAAGAATTTATAAAAGAGGATAGACTTTTCCAAGATGAGTGCTGCTGCACTCATGACTTCACTTGTTTAGGTGCAACAGTGGCTTCTGTGCTATGGCATTTTTAACCAGGTGTTCCTTCTGCGTAGCCTGCTTGCAGGTTGAATGGTATGGTCATTGTACCGCTGTGATGTTTCAATTTTGCTTTTGTGGATGCGAAGTTGCTCTCTTCTTTTGCGTAATGCTGAGGAAGTTCTTGTAGCTTAGCACTTTCACTGATGACCTATGAACAATTGGGTGTCGCTTTCTTATCGTGCACTGTTGCTTTGTCCTTGACTGCTATGTCACTTCAGGCCTTACAGATCACTCAGCCTTGTTGTTTTGCACTGCGCTAATATCACATATGCCCAAAAGTTAAAAGCAGTTGTTTTAAGAGTTTAGGAAAGCTGCAAGGCCTCCAAAAGTAGAAAAAGCCGGCGTCAAAACTGTTTGAAAAACTTCAATTCAGGCCTTTTGTTAGTAACAAGTATGATGCAACTTTTAATTAAATAGTTACATGTTTTGGGTCCTCCTTGCTGTTGCATCCACCTAATTCCTTCCTACAGGGAGGTGAAAGATATGCAATGATAATTTTGTAAAAATATATAAATGCTTTAACTTTGCTGTGCTGTTACTACAGGTTGCTTAACATAACAGAGTAATTCTGTGGTAAATTCAGGATAGTAACCTGTTTTCAGGGCAGCATTAATTGGCGTTAGTCACACGAAAGGATGGAAGACTCTTAAGCTTTGAAACCATGCTTCGCTTCCACAGCTCATGAATAAAAGGGAAATCTGATGGTGGGGATAGAATAGTATGTGGTCATGTAATTAAAGACACTTTCATAATGCCCCGAAGGGCTAAACTCAAGGAATTATTGGTAATCTTCATCTTAAGTTTTCTTAACCTTTTAAAGCTTGAAGCTGGCAAACTCTTGTATGTTTTAGTGAATAATTTCCCATGTTTTGAAGATGACGAAGGCAGACTCTTTAGGTCTGCCTTATTGAATAGTCACTATTTGAATGAAAGGAATAATTGATAGCTGCAGCAAACTGTCTGACGGCCTGGAAGCAGGATGGGATTCTCTGTTTACAATAGTTCTATAAATATTTTCTGACACTACAAGTAAGGCTTAAAGGTATTGAAGTCCATTCCAAAGTCCAGATGGAAAGTGTGTGGGTACTCAAGTCCCCACCCAAAGAAAGGATGCTGAGAAGAGGTTTGGGATACAGTGATTCTTCCTTTTGTAAGAAGAGTGATCAGTACGTGTTGGCAGCCTCTTCCATAACTGAGAAGACTTCTGTTCCAGTGTTTGCCTACCTTATTTCTGGTGAGAGGGTATCATTCTTCAGTGGGAACACTGAGAAGAAGAGCTCTTTGTGGATTTTAATCTGCAATTGGGATCTCTCAAGCCAGTGGTTAAAAAATGAAGACAACTGGTTTGCAACTCGAATTCAATTATGTTTCTTTTATCTAGATACATCAGATTCAGTATGCCATATCAGTATGACAAAAAAGGGAAGTAAATTATCATGGGCCTTAAAACTATTGTTGGGAAAGGAAAAGATTTGTAGATGCTAGTTAACATACTTTGACAACTGTTTGCCAAAGCCATTCATTACATCTGCCTCTGCATTAGAAAGGGCACAATATTTCATTTTCCATTTCCTTTCACAAATAGAAAATTAATTGCATAGACTTGCAGAAAGTGCAGATATAACTCGTTATGTATTGTTAAGGCTGTCTGTGATAAATTTATCAAGCTTAGACAAAAAGTACTCTGAAATCACAATGGATCCATCTTAATTAACATTCTTTAAGTGACAGGTACACCTGTTTGAAAATGGGAGGTAAAAGCAGGCAGGTTTTCCAGAAGCACAGTAATATAGTGGTCTCCAGTTATAGAGGAGGCTGGAAAATATAAACTATACTTTGATTTGAGCCCTGTTACTACCTTTCAAAAATCAAATTCAAAGTCCTGTTTTGTAAATGAATTATTCCAGTGTATCTGTAAAAAAAGATACTGGACTGTTATGTCCACGAGATAATGGTTATCTCGCTGTTGACTAGTGATGTAATCAAGCAGTTAATGGGTTCACCTTCACCCCATATAAAGTCCATCTCTGTAATACAGTTATGACATATTCTGTTTATAGAACTCTCTAACCATAAAACTATCTTAAAATTACTATCCATCCTTCGTCATATTTGCTGATACAGCTTATCTCTGCTGGTGCCACGCTGTGCACTGGACTGGTGCTGTGGAGATAGTCCTTAATGACAGTAGAAAGCAGAAGATGAACAGAAAGGGTAACACAGTGTACCAAAAAAGGCAGCAAACAGGAGAAGGTCAGGGACACGTGGACATGTTACTGCAACGCGCTGAGTTGCCTTGGCAAGAATATACCACAAGACAGGAAGGTAAGGAAGAAAATGGAAAGTACTGCACTTGAAAGCAACTGATGGATACCTGAACACTGAGAAGAGTTTTCAACAAGCTTGTATTTCACTCCGGTTTCCCCTGGATTCAGGTTGCATCCTGGCCATAGACTTCATGGTGGAAGAGGGCTAATCAGCCGGCAGCCAGAGGCTCTTTCAGACTGGGGCCTTACATGGCTGCTTCCCCAGGACTGAACAAAGTTTGGGTGAAGGGAGAGCATTGTGAGCACCAGAGTGTCCATCACTGTTAACCTATGGTAAAAACACTCCCCATAAAGACAGGCTTGATATGTATTTTAAGATCTACAGTTGTTAAATTGTGATTTAGTTGTTATATTATTATCTGCAGTCTCAGCTGTTACTCGAGCACTAGTAAAGGTTTCAGAGACTGTGTGCTTTTTAGAGTTACTTGTTACAGGCCTCACTTCCAGCTGTTAGGTTATAAACAGTTTTAAACTTCTGCTTTTCCCACGTGCTCTTCAGACACCATCCTCTGACCTACGTTTCACCCCTTCCTGCACTCCTTTCTCCCACCTCTCTGATTTTTTTTGGAGTGCTGAGACCAGCCCTTTATTTTTGCCAGTATTTTTTAGGTTTAAATTCTAACAACAGAAAATAGAACTCAGTTTAATGCAGTTTATTTCTATTTTTCTTGATGTGTTTGCCAAGAAACTCGATTAAACTTTCAAAGGAAAGCAACCTGCAAAAGTCAATATCGGCCTATTTCTGTAGTTAGTTCAAATAGTTCTGTAGTTTCCTGAGCTTTTCTGCTAAGCTATGCAGGTATGAAACATTCCTCCCTCAGTCTGAGCATGTACAGACCTCTCAGCAGTGGAGCATGATGAAATTTGTGTGATGCACAGTAACTCATTCCAGTCAGAAGTGTCACTAACAGCAGAAGTATGTTAAAAATTTTCACAAGACAAGCCTCAAACAGTTCAAATTTCAAAACGTAGATGTTTTGTTTTGTATGCCTGAAATGGCATCTGTTTTACTTTGTTCCTCGGATTCTCATGGGTTTAGTAATGCAGGGATCTGTCTAAATTGGTGAGTCAAAAGTAATCTGGTGCAGAATGCCTACTTGTAGTTCTTTTTTTTGATCTGTAGGCTAATGTGTAAATGTAAAACTATTCTTCCTTCAGTCTGCAGTGGCACTGCCACTGATGTCAGTGGAAGGAGTTCACAAAGACTAATTGTCTTAGTGCACTATTTTAGTGATAATCCTATTTCCTCTCTGTTTAGAGCCTCGTTACAGCCCTGTTCTGTAGGAAAATATGCCCTCTTCTAGGACCACTGAATATTTCCCATCCTTTCTTCTGCTTCTTCTCTTTCTTTCCCTGCAGCAGCTCCAAATCCTTTGCTCTCTTTGCTATTCACTGCTTTCCCATTTTATCTGTTAAAATGCTCTTAGCAGAACAGCTGATGCTGACCTCTTATGTGCCATTGTTATGGCTTTGGTGCTAACATCCCAAGGTAGGTGAGAGAGTTTTCATTTCTTGGTTGTTATTTGAGATTCTAACTTGGGTAGATTTCATTGCCTTGGTTAAAACTCTGGGCACGAACTGAGGGTTCTCTTTTACAGTCAAACAACAACAAAAAAATGTTCTGACACCATAGAATTGGAATACACTGTTCAGGCTCAAAAAATACACCAAGTAGGAAGAATGGAGCTCCTGACTTTGAATTTAGCACATCAGTGGTGTGTGGGCTTAGACTTATGACATAGCAGCCTTATTATTCTCCTGCACTTTTTGGTAGTGGTCATGTTACTACTCTTGATTTTATTGATAGAAGAGGTTGAAGTTTAGTCGCATGTGACTTTGACCTCTGCTAGGGTTGTTCCTAGATTAGATTAGAGATTAGGTTTGTCATCTCTTTATTCCATGCTGGCTCCATGTATTTCGGTCTACTGACTGCCCACCTCTTTGAGATCAATTTCAAATCTACCACATTCAGCAAAGACAAACCTGTGGGTGATTCTGTGCTGTCTGAACAGTTGCTCCCTTTCAGTTAACCATTACCCAGAATTTTCTGGGATATACATCCCTGTCTATTCCAAAATGCTCAAGCCTTTTCCTTTCAGCCACTTAGAAGACAGTGGAAGGTGAATGGAAAAAAGAAATGTGTGAGATCCATGAGGAGTTGAATATCTTTGTCAGATATTGTAGAGCTGCTTCTGCATACTGGGTTTCTAAATCAGTTTCCCAAATCTTTGGCTTAAACCTTTGCTTACATCTGAAAAACAAGTTTTCAATGTCATTACATTATGATAAATCTGAATACCTGTTTCTAGTGTCCAGCTTCCAAAACCTTGATTCTTCATAAAGACTACAAGACTAAGTTTATTAATAGGATTGGTATGTATCATAAAAGAAGGTGAGCTCACGTAAGCCATGATTCAGTGTAGTGCATGAAACATCTAGATAACCTTAAGCAATGGACTTAGTTCAATTAGATCCTTATCAGAGTTACACTAGTCCATTTAAGGAATAGAAACAACAGCATGTAACTCCTGTGACATAGCTTTCGCAAACTGAATAATTCATAATTAATATTATGCAGAATTTTAAGACGTAGCACAGTGCACAGATACTCTCTAGTCTCTTCTCTGTGCGTGAAATACTCAATACTTACAGTGAAGCTTTAATGACTGGCCCGTATCCCACAAAAGTTTAAGTGAAACTGAAGAAATTTTGAAGAAATTTCAAAGGAATTGTGAAGGCTAATTAACTACCTACAGCATAAAATAGGTTGCTTAATTAAGATTTTGTTTTCTATTAGTTAACTCATTTTGAAGATGTTATCTTGGGCTGGTGTGTGTGTATAAATGTATGAGATGGCATGAAAGTTTAAGATTAAACCTGGTGTGATTTTTCTTTTATCCAAGTAATTTAACAGAGATGAACCTTTATTTGGAGGTAGAAATGTTGGTGCAAAAGTGCCCTGTTCCCACATCGTCCATCTTTATTCCTTCATAGGAATAGCTGAAAGGAGTGCCAGGAGTGTGCAAGGAGTTTCTAGCTTTGGAAATTACCAGCCCACCATGAACTGCTTCCCTGTAGAAATGACCAGAATGAAGGGGTAGACTGGTGAAAATTTACTTATTCCAAAGGACAGAGCAAGCTCCCTCTGTTTCACAACCCATCATGATTCACCCAGCCATGTTTGCTTTCTTCTGTTTCACAGAATGGATGTGTTTCATGCTGAACTGTATTCTGAATTGAGTTCAAAGCAACTATATTCGATGGGATTAATTATTTGTGAAAACTATTTTCTATTCCACAGCTAAAGCTCCGAATGTCAGAAAGTTACTTCTCTCTCATTTTGGAAAGGCTACCTCTCTTTCTGGAAGGAAACAAAAGCTTATGGTACAGAACATATTTCTTGGAACCCCAAGTCTATAAATAACTCTTGTGTAGAGCACCTAAAACGCACCAAGATACCAGGTCTAATAGGAGCCATGGAGAAAGTTTATGCAGAGCTACTTATTGACATTTGTGTCAATGCTCAGCGTGCTTCTTCACAATGTATCAGTGGAGAAGCTGTGCACTTGTAAGCGTGGTGTGACTGCATGGTCTTAACTTTGCTGTGTTTGCAGCAGGACTGGGGTTGTATATCTGAACCTGGGTTCAGAGAGGAGTTTAATCTTTTTAGGTATGTACCTCCACTGAAGTTATAGCAAAAGGTGCAATAAGACACCGTATTAGTATGCTGAACTGAAAAAAAAAAAAAAATCTGTATCAGTATACACCAGCCATCAGGATAAAGGAAGTTGTGTTCCAGTTGGTGCATGCAGCAGCATCCTGTTGCGGAGAGAAGTGGTGACCACACTTCTCTGCCTTTTGGGCTAGCTGCCTTCAGATATTTTCTATCAGAATCCATCTTCAAAATGCTTCTTGTCTTCTAGCCCCCTCTGAAGTCTCCTTTGTCTTCAGGTTAGTTATTCTTCACAAAGTTCTTCTCTGAATTTCAGGAAAAACCCGGGGGATAATTGGCAAGCCACTGGAACTGAGGAAAGCTGAAATCATTATTTTGCAATCTATTTTTCAGAAACTAACTTTAAGGATTTATTCATTCCTACTGTCTGTGTCTGGAACTCGATCCAGTAGGCATAAGTGACATACAAGCAATGCAGAAAAGGTTGTGCTCTGAAGAAGTGCATTTTTTTCTTTACTCTTTTAAAAATAGTTGCTGTAACTGAGATTTTTCAAAATCACTTATACCACTTTGGGGTCACCTTGGATGTTTTTGGTGTCCAGATGTATTTTTCTTTAAAAGCTTAATTTTTCATAGGATAGATGCTTAGCACAGTTTTTTCTTAGCTCAGACAAGTAAGACGTTCTAAATTGCTTATCACTGTGTTCGGTTGTTCTTTTTTGTTTTATGTGCTATGTCTAAACTTTGTGTAATATGGATTGATTGTACCTAAATAGTCAATATTTTCATTATTAGTTTCATTATTAGTTTCTTGTGGATGTCACAAAAGCAAGGAGTCCTGTGTTGTGGAGGAAGAACGAGGCTTTACAGATCGATTTATGGAGGGGGCAAAGGTGAGGGAGGACCTTCCGGGCACGTGGCTGGCTGTGTGAGATACTGATGATGGCTTAGGAGCAGAACTGAGGGTATTGGGGTTGTATGGTAAGAAACAAGGATAAATAAGTGGGGAGGGGAAGCTGGAAGCTCAGAACAAGGCATTTGAAGATGATGTGATGAAACAGTGGGGGATGCTAGAGGAATTCAAAGCACAGAGTAAAATGACTGGGGTAAAAGGCAAGGAACATTACCTTCGTAATCTGCGTGGGGTGGAAAGGATCAAAAAGAGCCTGAAGGGAAAAGGTGGGCGGAAAGAAGGGTTATTGTGACATGCTACCTGGAAATATGTGATAGATATTTTACTCTCTGAAACCAATTACCTTAGAGCCTAAAAGGATGGGAGTCACCTGACTAAATGTGGACACCTGCCTTATAGGTTTTGATAACTCAGCTTATTATCTAAATTTCCTCTATAGTAAATGGGGGGGAAAAATACTTCTAGAGCATGCTACGTTTTCTCTTCAATTAGGTTGAGTTACATTTCCAAGAGGTTTCTTTTCTTGGTCTCTAAAGTAGACAGTAGCTCGGAGGTGGGTCGGCTACTTACATACATATGCATATATACATACCCATAAACACGTGTGTAAGTGTGTATTATACACACTTATATGAATATCTGAAGCGTGGTGAGATGAAACCCTCAATCCTACCTGTGAAAAGAAGGCAGTATGAGTCCTGTGATAATGTTTGCTCTAGCACCTTTGTGCCCTGGCTGCAATTCAAAATGTCTGTATGGGCAGAGTACTTGTGCCCTGTCTGTCAATAGCACTGAGTGGCATAAAACCCAAACAGTGAGTGTACCGAGTAATGTATCTTGGGGCATACTAGCCACTGTCATAAATGGATTGGGTTTCTGAGGGCAGAGCCTTTACAAAACTCTGTGGTAGTTCTGCAGTTTTTAAAGTTTCTCTTTATTCAGCAGGTCCTGTTACACATCAAAGGTCCTGTAAATTGCTAGTCAATTTATGGTACCAGGTTGTTTTGTTTGGTAGTGCTTAAATGTAAGCTGAGTTCTTTTGAAAATAGGATAACAAAACAAAGGTTAGCTAGCACTTTTAAATAGATGGCTACTCAGACCCAAATTTCACTAGAAGCCTGTAGTGTACCTAAAAATTAGAAAGTGTCTCCAGTTGATAAAACTGAAACCGGAGGAACACAGCACTGTGGTGACTGTAATAGTCATGACTGTATTGTGTAATAACTATAATAGTGACAGTATCTGAAAGTGTAACCTTTAATTACTCTGCCTGTTTCTCCAAACTCTTTAAGAAGGAAAAATAACACCTATTTCACACATGTTGTGAAAATTAAATTTCCCAAGTGACAAGAGCATAGGAATGTCTTTACAATGTCAAACCAAACTCCCTTCTAACTCAGTATTTTATCTCCAAGGGTGACCAATAGCAGATGCAAACGGGAGAAAAGATAAAATGTGGCAAGTAGAGAGCGACACTGTATAGATGATAATTTCCTACATTCAGCAGCCTGCAGATTAGAAATTTCCCGAGTTTGAGGTTGCATTCAAAGCGTTTTACAGTAGCCCAGAATGATTCTTTCTCTTATTAATGTATTTATTTGCTTTAATATTGTTTCTGTGCTCTGGCATCCAGGCCTTCCTATTCAGTTAGGTGTTATGTGCAGTGCATTCCAGTTGATTTAGGGGCCTAACACCCATTTTCAAAAGTGATAAAAGAAACCAGGTCTTTTGAGAATCACTGGCTATTGTTGATAATGTGAGTTGAGTTCTGAAGTGATTTTGGAAAAATGTTGCCAGAATCTTTGCAGGGTTTTGGAAATAAAGGTATTGAATCAATCTGAACCTGAACCTTTCCAAAGACATAAAGAAGACAGTAGAAATGGGATATTTTTAGCTTAGTTATCCAGGATTTAAGTAGAGAATTTGACACATGACACTAGAGAGCTGATGATGGGCGAGTAACTTCTCAACTTTTTTGATGCAGGAGGTGTTTGGAAGTGTCACCTTGCAGAGCTTTCATACCAAAATCTGCAACAAATTTTGACCTGGAAGAAAGAGTCCTGCTATCTCCAGGAGAGCATTAAGGGGAGGGGGAAGGGAGAAGGGGGCAGGGACATGACGACACTACACACACAACAACAATCTCATGAAAGAAACTACATAACTGGCTGGTTTGCGATATCAGAACCTCCTGATTCCAAAGGAAAAAAGTCCAGGCAACAGGGACATGTTAGCAGCACACACATCTTGCATGAGCCAAGTTACCGCTAGCTTCTGGCATGGCCAGTATCCTGATTGATGATCAAACTCTGACTTACCTGTCCTATATAGCAGCCAGGGTTTTTTTTTTTTGCCACAGGGAACAACCAACAGACTACCTTAGTAAGTATAACAGATATAAGATAGTGTCTCCAGCAACTTGACCTGAGCATGCTTTTCTGTTTGGTTTTGTTTTTTTTTTTTTCCCCCCTGATCATCACTGCCACTGGTAGTAGGTACCTGTGAAATGCTTATGTGTTGGAGTACTCTAGGACCCCTCTTAAATGAGGTGTAAGCAAATGGGAACCTGTATCCTCCATGGCTGGTGCACAAGAACATAGTACTGTAAAAGACTTATGTATCAGCCAATACTCTGGCCTGCTGTACCTCTGCCTCTGTTATAAGCAGAAATGTTAGTTTCTTTAACTTTTGGAGGTGACTCTTGTCTAAAGGGGGGAGGGGGGGCAGGATCCCTGCTGTTCCCCTTTTTCTACTGACTTCTCTCCTCGCACTTGCTAAAAGTAGTGCTGAAATCAGTCCAGGTACCTCAACTTCTCCCAAGGGAGGATGTGGAGAGAGATGACAGTATCTACCACAAATACATAATTTTCTTTTCACTTCATTGTTCCCTCTCCATCTGACTTGGCAGGTGTGCTGAGCAGGAATGGTCTGCAAATCGATCCCGAGGCAATCAATGACACGGCAGCTGGCCAGAGCTGAACACCAATGTGTTGATCGCCTCCAAATCAATTCACACACTGCTCTTGCTCAGGTTACCTGCCATTTCAGAAGAAGGGAGGGATGGGGAAGTGAGAAGAAAATTGCACAAAAAGTATTTTGGGACCTTTCTAAATAGGCCACTTACTTGCAACCCTTCCTCTCTCGTATGTGCATTTATACTAGATGTAAGTATGTGATAAGGTTACAATGCAATGCCTTTTTTGACGACTTAAGATGCTGCTCAAAGAGAGCAGAGTGGGGCCCTGGAGAATGACTGGCAAATTGTGTGGAAGAGACAGAGTGGTCCTGCATCTTCACTGTTTTCCACCTTGCATGTTAGGTATTTAAACTAGTCAAACACTGCTGTTTGGATGTGTGCAAGCTTAAACAATCATGCAGGGCACTGTGCCACGGAGAACTGTGGCTTCTAATTTCTGAACACTCCTCAAGGTGAACAGTTTTTGTTTTGCTTTAATAAGCCAGAAGTTGTGCATGTCGAAAGTGCCTTTTGTACAAAGATCTCAATTTACTTGGCAAACTTCCATGCATTAAGTCTCCCTGCCCTGCTGTCAAGGAGTGAGGTATTGTTATCTCCATTAAGAGCAAGTGAGCCAGCAATAAATGCCCAGTCTCTTCATCTTGCTACTGCTTCCTTTTTTTCCCCCCTTTCTTCAGATGGATAGTAGCCCTTAATTTAGAGTGTAGATTGTTGGGGCCAGAGATGGTTCTGGCCCCAACAGAACAGGGAAGGCACCCCATCCCCATGCCAAAAGGAGGACCTCTCCTTTTTTCTTCCCCTGCAAGCGGCTGGCTGTGACCCAATTCTGTGCCATCCTTAAGGATTCTCTTGTCTGTGCCACAGTTGCTATGGTCCCTAGGGAAGCAGTCAGCAAATAATTTTAGGGGTAGGACCACCCAGCAGCCCCTTCTCCCTGCCTGTCACTGACATGATTGTGCCTTTTTCCAGGCTCTCTTGTGTGGGAGCACAGATACCTATGGACAGAAGATAATCTAGCAGGGAACCCTACCTTAGGCAAGGGTAGCAATGAATTGGGTGCTCTGGCTTCATACGTGGTACATGTCAATGGGGGGGAGAGGCAGACACACACAATAAAAGCAGTCTGCTGAGTGAATTGCTCAAAGCAATGCTGAAAGGCAGTGGCAGATCTGCGAAAAGACTTGAATATTGTACGCTCCAGCTGATGCTTCTTACAATAACAGCAGTGCTGGATGATTAACTATATTCAGAGACTGTCACTGTACAGAGCTCTCTGTGTGCCCTCTTACAGTTTAGGGTACCACAAGGCCTTACGTGGCATGGGAGCCACAGTCCTCTTAGAGCAGAAGGTAGTAACAGCATGCTCAGAACAGGTACAGCCATGTCAATAAGGAAGAACTAGCATTCATTTATTTTGTTTATTACCCACTAATTTTAAGGAGTGCTGATGTGCTTGTCTATTTTCAATAGTCCAATTGCAGCTAATCCTAACAGGAAGTAAATATTGACCACTGCCTTAGGAACACATTGGATCGCAAGCAATTTGTGGCAGAAGTTGTCTTTTTGCTCGGTACCTGATGTGATGAGACCTTATTTCTAACTGGGGAACAAGAGTTCAAAGGTTGTTTGTCACATGTCCTCTCCTGCTCTGAGATAAAGCTGGCAGGTGGAGCTAGGCAGGTGACCGTATGGCAGGGCCTGATAGTGAGCTGTTGCCGATTGCAAAGTATTCTCTGAGTGCAACAGGGGAGGTCCGGGAAGAATTAAGTGTCTGAAATAGCATAAGCAGAATATTTCTTGCCGTTCTCCTAGAGAATGGCATATTCTGTTGCTTTATAGAAAGTCTAAGAGGATACAAAATAATCTGCTTTTTGTAATCCAGACTTATGGTGGGGTTTTGTTGTGTGTGTGTTTTTGTTTGTGGGTTTTCTTTTAAATTGGTCTTCTTCCATATGCCCTTAAAGTTTTAAATCTGTATTTCAGGCAGGCATTGCTTTGAATCGATAGGCTGTGCTAGAAGCAGGCCATCTTCACATTGCATGGATAGTTTCAAAGTTTGACTAGCAAAGATTTGCAAGAGTCTAAATGCTGTAGGTACACAATGCGTAGGAATGGTGCCTGGACTGTGGTGTTGAAGTTAAGGAGATGGAGCAAGCTAATGGAGTGCTTTACTCATCTGGTACTTGTGATGGTGCTTTTCATCTGTAACGGACATCTCTGAATTCCAGACGGATGGATCTCACCTACGCAGCATGGATACTAGCTGGATGTGCAAAGGACTGATGAACTACTGAGCTTCAAGCCACCTAGCACTCTTTTTTTTGTGTTGGCTTTCATGAGTGAATCCTGTCTATCATGATTACATCTCAGCAGGTGGCTGGCTGGCAGCATCTGGAGAGAGCTACCGTGGTGATGCTTTCAGTTATATGCCAAATTTAGTGTTCCCTATAGGAAAGTATAGATAGCCATGTATATGGCTTACAGAGCCTCCTAGCCCTTGGAACACTCATGTAAATAGCCCCTTTGGAGCTGGAGTTGCAAAGGGGTTGGAAAGGGACAATTGTCTTGCTAGGTTGAGAGTTTAGAGGTGCTGATGACCATGGAAAACTAGGATGGGTGGCATGACCAAAGGTTCTCACAATTACCGAGTTAATGGTACTTTTGTTCAATGTGCCAGTGTACTTCAAACATTTCTTTGTGTGATAGGGAAACAAAGATGGTCATCTTTAACACCTTGAGAATGGTTCTTGAGGAGCTTGTGGTATGAGACTTGCCCACATGTGACTTTCATCCAGATAATTCAGGCTCGAGGGCATGTGTCCATGTTAAAGTGTAACCTGAACCATTATCACTGAGCTGCCCAGCTCTGGTCTCTCAGAAAAGCCTACGGGGCTTTACTGAGTGTTGTCTGGAGTTGGGCCAAGGTCAGAGCAAGTAGAAATCTTGTCTTCTGGCTCTCACGGGCTGAAGCTGCTCTTCTGGGGTCTGAACGCTGGAACCGAGGAGCAGCTCAGCCAGCAATAGCTCTATTAGCTGTAACCCCAGCAGCTGCAGACTGGTATGGGACACCCCTCAGAACTGAGGGATGACTGTCAATGCTGAATCTAAGTGATGGAGGTGCTGTCATGGGGACAAAAAAAGCACTGCCATTTAGGCAAAGTGGACACAGTGCTTTTTCTAGTAGAGATACTGATGGTTTTTATCCTATATCGGTTTTGTGAGACATAAGCTATTTTAGAAGATTGTTCTAAAATAGCTTAAGTCTCTCTTGAATTTGAGCTTTTTGGTTATAGCTTTACTGGACTCAGAAGGTCTGTTTGGTGTATTTACCATCTATAGGGTGTGGAGATGCAAGACAGTAAGACGTACTGATTGCTACCTTCTGATTACACCCTTTGAAACAATCCCATGTTTGGCTGTTGCTTGGAAGTAAAAGCCCAGATTAGGACTATTTTCTTGTCCCAGAGCGCAGGATCTATTTCTTCCTTCTTGAATGTAGTTCCTCTGCTGTCCCACTAACACACTTGGCTCTGACCCAGAAACGGGGCTGTACTTTTTGTACCTCTTCTGTGGCCTGATGGAGCCTCTCCTCCTGCAGGCCTTTACTTAATGACTGGGGGAGGCTGGCAGAGAACAAATGGAAGGAGAAGGGGATGAGGGGGAAGAGAAAAGACTGAAACTTATAATGTTCAAGTTCTGGCTTTGGCCTTTAATTTCTCCACCTGGGAGCTGGTCCTTGAACCCTCATAGGAGACCTCTGTAGCTCCTGGATTCTCTCATTATTTCCCCCCCCAGGGCCTCTCGGCTTAAATTGCCACATTTCATTCTTCTCGCTCAATCTGAGCACTGACACAGAATGGAAATGCAATGCCACCTGACCTGGGTGACCGATAATGGCTGGGGAAAATTGTACATTCATGCCCATAATCAGACTTATGAGATGCAAGGAAATAAAACTTAACCTGCCACAATCCCAATTATTTCTCAGTCTAGTAATCTTACAAACCTGGCATGGCAGGGTACACTGATAACGTTAATAGTTTTGCACAACACCTGCAGTGTCTCCCACATGCTGAAATGCGAGGACTGTCGGGATAAATGCGGATGGCCTGGGAAGTGCATTGCATGGACTCTATGCAGGCCGCCTTGGTGAGTGTTTCCTGGGACATCATCCTTCTAGGTGGATTCTCAGTGAGATGTGCCCGAGTGTGCTGTGCTGGGGACGGAGGGCTGGCTTTGGGTGATGTGCCCAGGTGTGCTGCGTTGGGGATGGAAGGTTGGCTTTGGGCGCTTCTCCGTAGCGCTGAGCTTTGAACCGCAGCAAGTTTATGGCTGCAGACCCGAGAGACCTGTCTGATATACCATCGTCTGCTTTGAGGTGGGTGGGTGTGTTGCGAATCTGAACCGAGGGTGGGAAATGTCCCAGGGCTCCCTGAGCGCCCACCATGAATACACCCTGATTCTGCGGAGTTCCTCTGGGAAAGGACAGGATGCACGGAGGGGGATGAAACAGCTGGTAACCGAGCGATGTCCCTGCAGCCTCCCGGTTCTGTTAAAGGTGGTGGTGGAAGAACGTTCCTCTGTAGCAGGATTTACGGCTTGTTCAGCTCTGGAGGACTTCAGCTTGTCCCTCTGTCCCAACCCAGGCGGCCTCTCGCCTCTCCTCTGCGGGGCCGGGGCCGGGCGGGGACCCGCAGTGCCGCGCTGCGGCCGCACGGGGGCGCCGCCGCCCCGCGGACGCGGCGGCACCGGCGGGACAAAAGGCGGCGGGACCGACGGCACCGCCCCGGGCTGGGGCCCGGCGGGGGGCCGGGGCGGGAAGCGCCTGGGGAGGAAGGCGGGGAGCATAGCTGGCGGTGGCCGAGGCTGCCCGTGATTCATGGCTAGCGTTTGCAGCTCGGTGGTTACGTTATTGAACCTTCGCGCCGCAGGAAAACCCCGAGAGGGACGGAATTTTTTTCAAGAGCAAATGAGCGTGATGCTTTTGGGCAGGATCCCATCAGTTGCTTTGCCAGGCCGGAGTGGGCCGGGGCGGGAAATCACTTGTACTTTCATTCCCCTCTTTGATCCCAGCCGGTATGTAAAAGAATTGCAATTACACTTAGGCAGCACCTTTTACCCCACAGCATCCAAATTCAAATACGAACCAGAAGATCGGCTTCTTCCTTTTTCTTTTTTCTTCCCTTTTTCCTTTTGTTAAGGTCCTGCAAAAAGTTATCGAGTGGGCGCTCTGGCTCTTCCCCGGTTTTCCCTTTCCGATCTCCCTTTTGTTGGTTGTATGGCTGAAGTCCCCTGGGTGGCAGCCCGAGCTACTCATTCATCATCATAACAACCGTTTAGTGTAAAATTAACAACAACTTAACTACTACAGCAATAAACATGGTCCTGCATTACCACAGATTGATGAGGATTACTTAGTTACAATCAGCTGGGGCACAGACAGGAGAGGAGGAAGCCTGCCAAATCAATAGCTTTCCCAAAGTTTAAAACTTAACCTCTTCCCTTTAGTGTTGCTGATGCTCGGGGGCTTGTTGTAGCTGGGTTGGGAGGAGGAAAAGGGAGGGAGGGGAATTTCCTCCCCCCGAAAGTTGGCACTTAGTGTATGTGGGAAGAAGAGGACAAAGTCTATTTCTTAACGTGTGTATCTGTTCACACACCTGATTTCTTCAGCTTCTATCTTGGAAAAGGTCCGACTGGTTGATAATCTAAATGTATTTTGCCTTTAATTCCTTCACTGTTTAAATTCGCAGCTTAACCTTCTAAAATGCAGCAGCGGACCCCTAAACGAGCTGATAATCGATCCCAAACCAACAATGCATGAGAAAGAGAGAGGCTCTCGGGGAAATCGGTCCGGGCTCTGACTAATACAATGTGTTGAGTATCTGGCTCTCATTTCCCATGTAAACTCAGAAGCGCTCATCACATGAAACAAAGGACAAGGGGAAAACAGTTAAGTACACCTAGAGCTGCGTCCAAACAAAAGAAGAAAGAGCCTAAACAAACCCAAGGTTTTCTGTTTCTCCCTGAGCCAAGTAATCCCTTTGATTACATCTAATACCTGCCAAAACCCAGATGGTATGCCCACCCATCTCACAGTGTGATAATGCCACATTGTGAAATCTACCCATTAATATTAATTGTCAGCTAGAGAATCTGTCTGAACTACTAAAGCTCGAGGTTGCCTTGAGAAAGCAGGGCATGATTTAGCAGGGATTTTAAGATAATTCTTATTCTTTGGTTCTCTATCTCACATATGTAGAATGTTAAACAACAGCCCTAGATTGTGATTCCGATTTCTGCCTCTCACAAATCTGGTCTTAAACTACTGTGTATTTGGGGTCTCCACCTGCTGA
The DNA here is from genome assembly GCA_003993805.1 of Himantopus leucocephalus. Lineage (NCBI taxonomy): Eukaryota > Metazoa > Chordata > Aves > Charadriiformes > Recurvirostridae > Himantopus > Himantopus leucocephalus. Next base: position 573,069 of record RSEF01000003.1, read on the forward strand.
CCAAAATATTACCTTAAATTGCTGTGGGTGTGCAGGCTCCACATAGTGACACCGTACTGCACTGACTGAATCCCGACTCCCTGCTCAAGACAGATGTGCCCTACGTGGGGCTTTTCTTCTTTCTTTCCATCACTTCCCAAATACCTTCTCCGTAATGGACTTGGTAATCCTTGAGAATTACCAGAGAAGTCTTCTGGAAACTATATTTTTTTTTTCCAATTTATTTTACACCTTGTAAACTTAGTGGTTGAAGACAGTGGGGAAGGAAAAGGGAAAAGAAGTGGAGAAAAAAAAGTGATAGTGCAGCAATGGAGCTGCTCTTTTCAAATTTTGAGGAACTACAGCTGACCTTGAGACAAAAAGGTCCCCATATCCTCTGAAAAGAGAGAAACAGAAGTATGTGTGAGAAGAGGTAGAATGAATATGTATCAGCATATATCACATTAGCTCCTTGCTCGCTCACTTCAAGCCCTGTTTTCAGAATAATAGTAGTCATTATTTATTATAATGCCTGGCTCTTGTAATTCATCTGTATGGCTAAAAAAAAAAACCCCCAGTTTTATACTGATTGCAGCTCTGCTGACATGCAAAAAGTAACCATAGGATCCTGCTATGGCACAGACACAATGCCATAGAGGCAGGTTCTGGTCTCTGACAGCGCTGAACTGTCCAGGAAAGCAGTGATAAATTTTGATGTATGCTTGTCATGGTTTCAGCTGTGATGGAGTTCTCAAAATGGCAGCAGCTCATGGCCTGTCACTAGATATCACTGACTTTACCTGGATGAGCTCTAAATATTGGCCTGAAGACACAAACATTTGTGTTTCAACCCCTAGTCAAGATGCTTTGTTAGCAATCTTTAGCATAGATGCTATATGTACTAGTGGCTCGATGTAGGCTTGCATTTCTAGGATAGAGTAAAAAACCTATGCAAACAAGACTGTGGCAAAGCTACTGAGGCCTGGAAATTCAGGTTTCAAAGTCTGCTGTTCGGTCCTTCCCTCATTCCTTTGCATCTGGCTATTCTGCAGCAATTTAGGTAATAAGGCTCTTTGAAATGAGAACAGTCAGACACATAAATATATGAATATGTAAATCAGATTTGTATTATCAGAGGTTCATATCAGTATAGGTGCGCATGAGGATGTGTTTCTTTCTTTGTTGTTTTTATTCCCACTGAAAACCTTTGTGGCTCACTTGTCTCCTTGGAGCAGGACCTGAGTCTCTCAGGACCCTACCAGAAAAGCTTTTTGGTCATTTCTTGACAGTCACAGCTCCTTGGAAAGGTACAAACTGCACCTACCCAACACCACCAAGCAAAACACATTGACGTGGGCTTCATAGAATGCCTGAAAAGCTGCATTACTTTCCCAAGAAGCCGCCACCACCTCCACCACGCCAGCTTTTATGCCACGAACAGCCAGCCTGGGCCTGTTCTGTGTTAACTTTCATATCCTCTCTCTGGTACCAGCTGAGCAACACCGGGAAGAACGAAATGCGAAATAAAAAGTGGAACAAAGGACCCCTTTCCTGCCACCGCTGAAGCTAATGGCAAGAGTCCTGCTGACTTCAGCAACACTAATGTTGTTAAGAATAGGCCTATCTTAAATTCACTGTTGTGTCTGCAGCTCGTGTAGACTTATCTTGACTTGCAGCGTGTGTGCACATGCATGGTGAGGGGAAATGTACAGTTTTTGGCAATTGAAAGTTTAATCAAAAGGCCACTTTTCCCGTCTGTTATTTTTGGGCCCAGCCTCCCAAGGGTCAGCTTGATGACATTTCACGCTGCTTCTAATCAATTTTATACCAGGAAGCAGTGTGAGAGCTGACTACCAGAGAGCTGGAGTGGCATGGAGCTCAGCACTGGGAACAGAGCTGGAAAAATATGTTGGGGATTTTGGGGCATAAACAAATGTTTCCTAATCTGGACTGCAACTCTGTCAGGCATGTACCGACAAGCAAATGTCGATTGGAGCTGAAAACCAGCAGGTTCTACTACAGTGTAACCTGTAAATCCACATCTTGACAGGCATGTTGTGGTACGCAGAGCTATAGTCTCCGGGAAATAAGGTAACACAGGAATCAGATCATGGAATCAAATAGTGTGATTATCACTGCTTTTTTGCTTTGTATAGCCAAAGGAAGTAGGTAGTAGTTTGTACTCATTATTTCCTATATGACTGTTTAGATCAGACTTGATTATTTTTAACTTGGTTTTTTGAGCTTGCAGCCCTGGAGGATTAAATGATTTTGAATACGCAGACCTTTTTTCCCCTGGCCAGTTTCTCCCCAGTATCCTTTCCATTCTGTGATTGTCTCTTACCTATCTGTGTTTGCCCAGCCATGGATGTACTCACTCCTGAGGGCTCTGTTCCTTGCTCCACACACCTTGTAAAGAACCACATGGGGAACCACATATATGAAGAGGAAGAACTAAGAGTAGTGGGGTCAGAGCTGGAGCAAGACTTCTCAGCGGGGCTGGCAAGACTGAATCTTGCTGCCTCAGCTGTGAGATCTTGGGACCAAGCTTAGCGACTTTGGAACTGTTGGAGATTAGAAAATGCGGAATGACTGCTGCTGTCAGAAGGGAGCTGCTTTTCCAACCTGGGCTGCAGCAGCCAGCCCAAGCACTCATTCACTGGCAGCAACTTGACAGACCCTGACTGGTTGCTGTTGTAGTCAGCTGCTAGTCCTGTCCCTTGAAATACAGGAATCTGTATTTACCTGGAAGACCCCTAAAATATCAGGAAGAATCTGCAGGAAATATGGTTGAGCTTGGTGCTCGTGCTCCGCAGTGTGCTTTTGGCTATGTGAAATGTCCGTTTATGGGGATTTCTAGCACGTTTGCAGGCAGAAAACGCAAACAGCACAGCTCCATGGGCTGCACTGATCCCTGCCTTTCAAGTATATTATTCCTACGCGGTTCTCAGTAGAATCTGTAGGCTTGTAAGCTAAAAAAGCCCTATTAAAATAACATCCTATAGTTTCTATTGCATGCAGTTGTGACTCCTCCTATGTCCAGGGCTGGTGCTTTTGACCAACAGTTCTTACTTTCTGAGGACAGGTTTCCTTCAGCACTGGCAAAAGTATTAGGGATGCTTACTGCCTGTATCGGCAGCGAGGGATCTGCAGGATGCTGAGTGGCTGACTTGATCCCAAAGCTTGTTTCTGGAGTAAGGAACGAGCTGCTTGAAGAGTTAACAGTGGGCAGTTTGGGATGGATCTCACCTTGTTGCATCTATTTTGAAAATAAATTGTTTAATCTAACAGGGAAGAGGTAAAAGATTAATTTTTGGTTTAGCCAATAAATGCTACTGTTAACAGCTTGTCTGAGGAGTGTTACTGTTGTAGCCCACCCTGGAGGCCAGCTTTTTAGCGATGCAAATAGCAGAGTTCTGATGGTTTGGGCTTTTCTTAGTTTAAGGGATTCACTGATCTGTCCATTTCTCTTGCAGAACAAAGCTGGGAGAAAGCACTGTGTTCCAGCATTTCAGCTGCTTTGGTGCCAAGTATTAGACCAAACTTAACCTTCATCAGCAGTGTAATCTAATGGTGTGGTTCTGTAGCTGATTTAAATCGGTACTGCTCTGGTTTGCTCTCTTTTCCGCCCTGCAGCTGTATGCTCTTGTGTGCTGCTTCTGGTGCTCACCTCTCCCTTCTCTTGCTTGATACAGCTTGCTAAACTAGCACAAAACTGTCTTGGCAAAAGGTAGCAAATTTTTTTTTTTCTTGGCTTAGAGAGCTGAATGAGGTCAGCAAGGTGGCAGTGCCTAACTGGGGTGGAAGCATCTCTTGTGTGGACAGGTGTGATTCCACAAGTTGGGTGAGCCACCCTAATAGCTCACCGCTGCTGGGAAAAGTGTTGCCAGAAGTGGTGTGGTGCCACCCCTGTGGGTAGTAGACTTGGCCAGCCTGTAGAGTCATAGTTTTCCATATGGAGATTCTCGGAGGATTGATTCCCAGTCGTGGGCCTCGGTGACTTGCCCAAGATTTCAAAGACAGATGGCGGCAGAGCCGAAATCCCAAACTAACTGCAGAGGAACCTCATTCCTTTCTGTAGTTTAAATCAAAGTTTTATTTTGATTAACAGAAGCAAAAAGGAACTCTGCACGCCTTAGAATAAAGGTACTTGGAAAGTGACATCCTGGACTAAGATCTCTTCTTCCAAACACCTTTTGTTCAGGTTAACGTGCAACAGTAAACCACAAAACACAGACTTCTAGCCGGTGGGAAGGGATGCAGTTCTGCTGAACTTCCACTGGGCTCCTCTGCTGTTACAGTCAACAGAAATGCCAATTAAATGCTTCCTAGTCTTGAACGAAGCTAGTTTCCAGTTGAGATCCCAGCCTGTAGACTGGCTATTGTTTTTGTCCAGAGGTCTGTATTACCAAAACTGACAGGTGTCACAGGGGTTACTCTGTTCTTAGTACTATTTTTGATTTTAAAAAATCCTGAAATATTAAAAAACTCTGGGAAGAAAAGGTGTTTCTAAGATATTGGAAATCCTGTTACGTGGCACAGTTCTATTTTCTAGGCTGTCCAGATGATAGGCTATGGATGATACTGAAGCTCAGAATTATACGACGACTATTGTGTTAGGCTTATACAATGAATACAGTGCCCTCTGGTTGAAGCAAGTTTCTTTTCCTATTCATGTTTATTTTACGCCTAAGTGAAACAAGACCTTAGTTTTATATATTCTCTCTATATAAATGTTTCTCTATTTTTTTAAGTGTTCATGAAAAATGTGACAAGATGTCCACCAAGGTCACAAATGTAAGCATAAATAGCTGCAATTTAACATGAGTAGTTAGCAAACAAGATACCCTCGAGGTAAGGAGGCTGATAAAAAGAGGGCAGAGATGTATTAAAGATGCATTATTTGGGGGTCTATAGATATAATTTAGGCTTCACAACAAGGTCAGACTGATTTAATTCTCTCTGCAAAGGTCAGTCCGAGGCCTGGCTGTACTAACCTCTGTGCTCTCCATCTGTCTGCGCTCCAAGCCAGACACTTTCAATAGGTGATTGTGTGTTCATGACTGGATACAAACACATTGAAATTACCTCCAGGTCTAGGCCTCCGAAAGTGTTTGCTTGGAGCCACTGCTGACCCTGGAGTAGCTGATACCTACAGAACTTTATACTTGGCTGCTGCTTTGAAGTGTTGCGAAGAACATCTGATATTCGCGATTTCCTAATGTTGCAAGTGCCGATGAGTATTCAGCTTTATAAATGCGTCACTGTACTGTCATAAACTTTTTATGCAGGTTTATTCTATGACCCTTGAAACATGGTTTGGTTTTTTTTCAGCACTGGCGAAAGTATAATAAAGTGAAGGGAAAAACCCAAACCCTTACAGTATTCACTTTCTCCAAAATGAGGAAAAATGAAGAAACCAGTGTTTGTGGACATCTTTATTTGATAGTCTAGGTCTTTTAAAAATCTTCCTCCTTAAGCAGAGAATTCTTTAAAAATAATTGACAGGGCAAAATAAATATGCAACGTGCTCGTATCTGTTAGTCATTTTCCTGCTGCTTTTTTCACTTCATGCTAAACATTTCTGAATTCTCTTTTCATTTTAAGTAGGAAAGGGGTTTATTAATCTGAATGCAACAACTAGAGAAAATGAGGCTAGTGAATGCTTTGAGCCTTCGATAAATATTTAGCTGACTGAAATAGCCACACAGAGTACATGGTACTTTCATGAAAAAAGACCTGCAAGTTTAGTGGAAGATACTACTTTTAAAAAGAGTAAGAGACCTAATTTTTACCTGCATGATTTGGACTAGAAGGAGGTTATGAATTGATACTGCTTTCAGTTTAGGTGGAGGGTATAAAAGTAAAATGATATAAAATGGCATGAAATAATTGAATGTATTATGCTAAAAGCAAAAACAAACAAAAAAGGTTCCACACAGTGCTCTTTCTCTCTGGGGTACTATAACTTTTCCTTGGCTACAATGCTCATACACCTGGTTTCAGTAATTATTTTACATTCATACAGTAAACAGTTTCAAAAGTAAAAAATGGGGATCAGTTCTTGAACCAACAAAATCCTAATCAATGAATTCAGAGCTCAGGATGCAGCTCTCCACAGAGTATCTTGTCCCGTGTTGTCTCAAGCCTGCCTATTGTATAGTCACTTAAAAAGGGAGAACTGCAAGAACAGTAATACAGATCATAACAAAGTAATTTTAATCCAGATTTTCAGATTTCTGCTTGTATTCCTCGGTTCAAATAATACCCCTCCTAAACAAATTCTGATCTTAAATGTTAAATACTTTTTTTTTTAATCAGGTATCTTACAAAATCAGCTATTGCTCTTGTGCATGATGTGTGCTGATGAATCGGAGAGAGTATTTGGCTCTTGAGGCTGTTTCAGTGGCCCTGCTGAAGGCAGGGAGAGAATCTGTGCAGAGACCACAAAAAGATTTAGGAAAGTGGTACAGTGTAGAACCCTATTTTTTTAGAATATTTGATGCCTGACCCCACACCCTCATGCACACACATGTGAACGCGCGCACACCCATGCAAAAACTTCCATTTACTTTCTAAGAGACTGCGCTGGTGGCCAGCTCATGTTTTCACTAGGTTCAAGGGTTGCTGGAACACCTCTTCTTTTGCAAAGTGTGCTGGTGTGCTTGAATTAGCCACGGGTAATTGCTGGGGAGTGACACAAGGAGTCACCCCCCTGTAGGGTGAACGCACAGCCTCTGTGGGGTCCTGTCTCCTGCTGGCTTGAAGGAGCTGGTATGTCAACTTGGGTTCTTTTCACTGAGTGGGTATTCTTAGTGTAATTACTACTTGTGGTATTGTTGTCTCAGCTACAGGAGTATTAAGGTATTCATTACACCAACTGTTTGCTTTAAAATACTTTGCAGGTGAGTTTTTATTGCTCAGGAATGGTGCCAGATGGACAGTCCTGAGGAACAAAGTCCTCACACTATCTGCAGAACAGGTATGGCACAAGCAGTGGCACATTAAGTTTTCATCCTCTATCTCCCTCTGCTACCAGCCTTATCGAAGGAAGGACAAGCTCAGGAGGAAGAGGGCACCCCAGAGCCTGTGCCTCTTCAGGAAAAAAACAACATCAGAGCTACCTGTTAAGGTGGCAGATTTGGAGACACATTTGCTGCACCTCTATGCGGCTTTTCCCAGAGGCTACTTGGGATCGGGCTCTTGGCAATTTCTTAAAGCATTCTTCCCAGAAGCAGAGGGAATTTTTTGGAGCAGTTGCTGTCTATGAATCCACACCAAACAGGCTTCACAAATGTTTCTAACTCCAGCACTTAGAGCTTTTGAATCAGTTCTATCCCTTCAGTTAGGAGAGGGGTGAGGGGTGCAGTTTCCAACAGACTGAGCACGGTGAGGAGCTGGTAATGTCCATCCTTGTGTCAATACTGTAAGCAGAACAAAATAACCTGTTGTGTGTGGTTTGTTAATGACAGTCCCTGTGCTTTGTTTGCATCTCACTTAGTTGCATGCTGCTTATCAGATGTCTACTATGGACTGCTTTGTAACACAGAGGTACTGTCCTACATGCTCTCCATCCCAAAGTCTGGGTGGCTTCTTGCTTTCCTGAAAAAGCAAGCTCAGGAGAGGCTGAAAAAGCCACCAGCCCTGTCAGCTCTCAGGAGTTGTGCTCATCTACCTGGCTGACACACTGTCTTCCAGAAAGCCTTTGTAGGGTCTGGGCCTTAGGCTAGAATGGCTTAGGTTTAGAATGGAAACACTGACAAACCCTTAATATGACCATATTGGTAACTTCCACTGTAGGGTGGTGTTGTGCTGCGCCAACTTCTTAATTAGGGAAGGACCACTTGAAGTACAGCGCTGCTTCTTGTGCTTTGCTTATGTTCTGTGCGCTCGCAAAGCAAAGTCTGGGAGTCTTGTAAAAACATGCTTTTTTTTTTTTTTAGCATAGCAGGGAGTTCTGAGCTGGCCTCACTCTGCGCTCTTAGCGGCTGTAGGAGTTTAAGGGTTTGGGCTTCCCTCATCTCAAAGTATGTATTTTGCCCTTTGAAACAGAAAAATCGTATGCCAGAAAAAATGGGCTGCTACTTCTTGATTGTGCAGTCGTAGCATTTTTCATGTGCGAGACATGACACGCTCTGTCAAGCCACTGTATTCAAACTTCCCCTAATATATTTCATTTTTATTAGCGACGAAGGACAGGTGATTTGAATCTTAATACTACAGGGTGATCTGTATGTGAGGTGTAGAACACCTAGGCGTGCGCTATGATACAGCTATTGCAGTGAGCTCACACGCTTTGCATGGAAATCTCGAGGAGGTTTGCTGTGCCCAGCCCTACTAGGGGCATTGGTGGAAATTAAAATGGCAGGGGTGCAGGCAACTTTTATGCCATTGTATCTCCCTTTTCTGTTGTTAAGTTTTTGATTTTCCCCTCTTCCCTTTCTGCATATTTATACTCCTGACAATTTCTAAGCGAGCAGAAAAGCTGCTCCTTGTATTGTTATTATTTTTAAGCAGTGCTTTTGAGAAGTCAGTCTTTCGGGAAGGAGAAAGCATCAGGCATTAGGCTGATGAAGACAATTTCTGCATTGCAGAATTACCATCTAACACGTGCTTGTCCTGTGGGATGGAACTGTAACAATTCACAGCTCTCCTGTCCTCGTGCTCCTTGCGAAACTCGCTCCAAGTCAAGATCTTCCAGTTCATGTCCTCCACGTGCCCGAACCTGGCTGTTTGGTTGGAAGGGCTCCCTGCACTCCAGAAATGCTCTCCCTTCCGATCTGTAGCTGGTAGGAGCAGAGTGTTCAGGGCAGGTTAGCTGAGCTGCTGCTGCTAGGCAAGAAACGGAATAAACAGGTTAAAAAAAAAAAAAAAGTCTGGGTTCCCAGGTGCATAAAGCTGAAGGACAGCAAAGAAATAACTCCAGCTAAGTAGGAAAAAAAAAAAAAAGAAGAAATATTTTGTTCTTTCCGTTGCAGTGTTTGTGTGGTGAGCGGCAGCTGCCAGTACGGATGGTTTCCCTAAGTGCTTGCAGGGAGTCCTGCTCCCGGCGTAGACCAGGGCAGGCACTGCCTGGCTGTGAGGCCTTTCTCCTGGGATGGGCAGAGGCCTCCCAGTGCCCTGAGCGGATTTCAGAGCGTGGCCTCCACAGCACTAGGGGAGGTCACTGAGTTTGCAGGCACTGGAGGAATGTGCTTTTGGCATTGGCAAAGCTTGATACCAGAGGAAGCAGTCCCATTCGGTTCCTCGGTTTTTCTCTGCAAAAAGGGCAGAGAGAGGACAAAGATGAATTTCTCTTTCAAGAGATACTAGCGATGCAAAGTGCTACACAAAAGCTGGGTAACATAAACCCTTCCCTCTTCCCCTCCCATGTAGAGAACCAGAACAAGTTGCATCTGCTGCTTTACCTGTATTTTGATGTCTGGACGCATGCGTAGATCTCGGGTTAGCTCTCTGTCAGGGACAGTTCCCAGAGTATGGGGTGGGAAGCGGGATCGAACTTTTAATCCCTGAAATTAAAAAGGACCTCTTGTTTAATGGGGGGGGGGGGGTGGGGATGGGNGGATGGGGACGGATGGACGACTTTGGAACATTTGCAGATAATTAAAAGAAATAGCATTTAACAATGTGAACAAAGTCCTGAGCTGAAGTGAGATGAACTGTACAAACACCTTTCGTACAGCTAGAAGTTTATAGTGTTCTGGAGTGTTGTTTATGTTACTATAAAAAAAGGTGAGAAAATATATTCAGTTACTTTCTGTTTCCCCCCATTGAGCAGATGGCAATTCATAGCTCAAATTGTTTTTAAGCTATTTCACATTTTACTAATAAGTACAATATGCTTTTCAACAACAAGCCACATTTAGGCACTTCTGCAGAGGTTACATGATTGCTCAGGTAGCTCAGAAAGCAAAGAATTTATGAATCCTGTTGCATTATAAGGGCGAATGTTTCCCAGTTACTTGTCACATGGTGGAAAACACAAGCTAAAATCTCTCCTACTTCTTCTTTCAAATTATTTCTAATTTTGGAGGCCACAAATAGTAGAGCGTACTTACTTTAACCGCTTAGATTTGAGACTGTTTCCACCAGCTATGTTCCTGGTAGAACAAACCATGCTTTTTAAGGAGCTGAATATTCTTTATATTTGAAGTGTATAATAGAGAAATATTCAGCAGTTCTATTTTGGGAAGTTTTGGTGCTTTAGAATGAAAACTGTTAATACCGCGTGTATTGGAAAATTCTCACTGTTGCATCCGTGGTTTTATCAAAACCTGTTCAATTATTTGAGTGCAGAAATAAGGAAGACTGGTTTTTATTATTAATTGACACTCATTTTTAGCTGGCATGTGGTGGCAGGTCCTCCAAACAAACACGAGACACAGATTAGAGCTGAAAGTTTTGGAAATGTTCTAAATCTTTGTAGTATTGCAGGAAGGAAGTGTAATATTAAACTGACAAATTGGATATATCTATTTTTTCAACGTAATTCACAGTTTCTTCCTATTATTTTTTACTACCCGTGGAGATAAAACAAAACAAATTCCTCCAAACAGAGGGAAATATATTTCCAGATACCTTTTCCCATTAAGTAATATATCTCTCTTATACATACGTACCGTCAAATATCTATCCATTCCTCTTCTACGCTGCGTCTACAGCCAGAAGTGTTGGCTATGCAAATATTGCAGAACCGACTCTCACCATATGTGCTGTGTGCCTGGCTATAGATACGCAGGAAACTCTATATAATAATTAGAGTCTGCATATATTATCTTGTAATTATAATTTTACGTAAGCTGTTATATAATCTCAAGGCTGGTATGCCACGGAAAAAAAAAAAAATGTGGTTATGTCAGAATTCTTAGGAAGAGAAAATAAAATTATTGCTGGTAAATGTAAGTGAGTGTCCTGACAGTGGAGGAGCACGCAAGGATGTTGAAGCACAGAGTGTATCTCAACGAGAAAAAGCCAGGCTGGCTGTTATTAAATATCGTAACTCACCCCCCCGGAGCGAAGAGGAAGGGCTCGGCAGCATCGCCGCTGCTCCAGCTCCCTGCTCCGGGGGGGGGAGCCCTCGGCGCTCCGGCCCCGCAGCCCGGCGGGGGCTGGCTCCCTAAACACCCCCCACCACCACCACCAAATCGAAAAAGAATCGTCCTCGTAGCGGGCAGCCGAGCAGGGGGGACCCCGTTCCCCCCCCTCCGCGGGCAGGCAAAGCCCCGCAGACGGTGAAGTTTGGGGGTGAGGCGGGGGGGGGCGGCTCCTCCGCGCCGGGCAAAGCCGCCGNNNNGCTTGGTCGGGGGTATGGGGGGGTGGGGGGGTGTGCTTCCACTTAGAGAGGGGCTGGGGGAGCGGGGAGCCGAGCGCGGGGGAGAGGAGAAGAAAACGAAGCGGAACTCGGAAGATGACAAAGTGGCGAGCGCTGATTTATTGCAGAAGCCCCTGCTCGTTTCCAGCGATTGGAAGGAGCCCGAGCGGCCGCGGCCCCCCCCCGCCCCAGCCCGGAGCGGAGCGGGGCTCGGGCCGGCGGGAGCCGCTGCCGAGGGGCCGGTGGGGCTCGGGTGCGCTGCGAGCCGCCGAGCTGGGCTCAGCCCGCCCGGCCCCTGCCTTCGGCGGCACCAGAGCGGGGGCTAAAACAACAGCGGCATCGAAACAGCCCTTACCGGCGCCGCCGCCACCGCCGGAACGGGGCGGGGAGGGGGGGACGGACCCACCGTAAAAAAAATCTCAAACCTAAACGTGCGGGGAAAACAACCGAGTGAGTTGCAAATAAAGAAAAAAAAAAATATGCAAAGTATATTGGATGAAGTCGCTAGGCATTCCTTCCCAATAAACAGCAAGCTTTATAATTTCCAGGTGTTGGGGAAAGCCGTTGTCTTATAGTTTATAAATCCCTGCCGGGGAGAGGGAGGGGGAGAACCTTCGGAGGTGAATGAAATATCAAATCACGAGGCTCTATGTAGATTTATGATTGCATAAGAGGCTCGATCATTTCCATATATTGAAATGTGCTGTCCTTTCCGCGACTGCCCAGCCCTTGGAGGGAGAGAGACGCTCGATTCCGCCTTGATCAATGCTGACTGCGAAGCAAGGAGGAGGAGAAGGGGGGGACCAGGCTGGCACCAGATGGAGCAGGGTCTAGGGAAAGGTCAAGGTTAGCTCAGGCTGCTATTGAATCGGTTGCAGCCTCACAGATAGATCTCTGCCTCGGAGGCACCCACTGGGGCTTCTCAGAATCAAATCTAATAGAAAAGGCAGTCACAGAATGAAATCGCTTCATCTGAATGCTAAAATTGTTATTAGGCTACATTAGAGAGATACCGGGCACGTGATTACCAAAAAAGGAAGCATGCCTAGCAGTTTGCAACTGAAATAAAAGCTGTGAATATGTTGATACCATCGGCAATGTGCAAGGATAATAGATAACAGGAGAGCGGGGCAGAGAGAGATGTGTGTGCGCGTAACGAACAGATTAACATATTGATGCGTATGTATATATCTATATAAAATTATTTGTATATGCGTCTGTCTGGGGGTATATTTGTATGTACACAGATCGCAACGCTTGACTTCTCGGGAGTCCTGCAGCACCCATGGTCCTCAGTGCTCCGAGGACGTTTGTTAATTGATTTGGATGGCAGCTACGGACCAAGAAGTGGGAGCCGACTTGTTGGTGGGTCCTGGCAGGACTATGCCTGCAGCCACCCTTGACTTGCGTTGCAGCGGTGTGCCATCACTTGCATTTTTTATTTTAAGTCCTCGCGGAGGCACAGAGGTGAGGAGCTCAAGGCCTCTCTTTTTCTGTCTTGTCTTGGGCAAAACTCTTTCTGTGTGAAATGTTATGAGGCGCGTACACATGTGCACACAGCCCACACACTGGACACAGGAGCGTGACGCAAGCGCACACATACGTGTTTGGAGCAGTGATGCTGTCAGCTGGCTTTCAGAGATCAAAGTGAGCTCTTCCCAGTTACCATCTCCTCCACGTTAATGATTCTTTAACCTACAGCACAGCCGTATCTTAAGGAAGGATTTAGTCGTGTAAAATAAATGCTGGCTACACTAGATTAAACATGATGACTGCACTCTAAGGGTTAATAAATTTAGAATTAACAGATCATCCCAGCTTGATACAGCTACTATAGATGATTTAATATGCAGCCTAAGCAGGTTGACAGTCAGCTCACAGATGCAGATAAGATCAAACAGTCTCTTGATTCAATAGATTGAATGGTTGTACTGAGTGTCTGGAAGGTGAGTGACAGTACGTATATGGCAGGGGTTCTGGTAAAGAAGGGCTTCGATTCCCCACTGCTGTGCACTGCACTGGTTTTCCTTTTCTAGCAGTCAACCTTTTCCAGCAATCAAACCTGGAGTTAACATGAAAAAATAAAAGTCTCAAACATAGTTCAGGAGAGTTATTTGAAGTTTTCAGTAATGAAAAGCTCTGCGCTTTAATAGTAATCACCATTGCTATCACCAGCCTGCACTTCAGATTCCTTCTCTGCAGACAAGGCCATCACCACCCACTCTGTCCCACAGGGAGTCTCATCTCTCCCCACACAGGCTCTGTCCATCTGTCCGTGCTAGTCCCCTTCCCTGGCAGACCTAAATCCACAGAAAGAAGGTATTTTGGAGGCAGAACAGCCGACGTGTTGCCCAAGTCAGCCCCGGGGCTTGGTGAGTGCAACCTTGTCCTAACGTGATCTGCTGTCCAGAGGCTTCAGCCGTAGGAAACCTTGATAGGTGCGGAGTGACAAAGACAATTCCCCTGCTTTCTTTCTCAGCTCTCTTGCCTTTCTGGCTTAAAAGTTAATGCCTGTAGTAACTCTTCTGTGGTTTATGTTTTCCTTCTTGCTCTCCTGTCCTATTTAAATGGGAACGTAAAACAGTTCTCGTGGAGGCTGGTGAGCAATGAGATGACAGAGTGGTCTCTAACAATTTTTATTATTTGATCAAGGGTAAAAGCTCCGCCTGCACCATTAGATTTTTAACGTATGAATACGTTTCCAGGCAATTTTAAAAATGCATATTATGTATTCAATAGACCGTCACAGGTCTGAATTGTATCTTATTGTGTTATATGGGGCCACCACCATGCTGATAGGAATATTTGTGTCGGTTACTGCACATCTGAATGCTTATAAATTAGCTGTATTGTTTATTTTGGGTTTGGTGTTTTTTTTGGTTGGTTTTTATTTTTTTTTAATACTCAGATGCCCAGTCCATGGTTTTGACGAATGCCCCACAAACCATTGGTGCGATAAGCAACACTGCTTTGGATTTAACAGCAGAGCAAACCCAGAATCCACCCAAGATTGCTTTTTCTCTTTGTGATTTTTTTTTTTATATGTTCTCATGTACTTTTGCAAATGTTTAACCGTGAATTATACTTGAATTTTGGAAACCAGTGGTTCCTTTTAATCCCTCAGATGCCGAGTTAGAAAAGAGAGGGCCTTAGCATGTCTTTTGGACTACAGATCCATATGTGAGTGTTCCCAGATTTTCCCGAGTAGGTCTGCAACACCGCACGGGGACAAGCCGGTCCTTTGCCCACCCTGTGCCTAGGAGCACCTCTCAGGTGAGCTGATGGAGACACCAAAATCTTGACCTTGTAATTAGAAAGAGGCGCTATCAAACTGCCAGTGCTTCTGAGAGCGAATGAAGAGGACTCAAATACCCCTTGCGAGAGAAATGCAGTAGAAAAGCCCGCAAACACACGCAAAAAGGCCGTGCGAGCGAGCGTGAACGCAGGCAGGAGTTAAGAGAACGAGTGGGAATCCGAGGAGCGCTTTCCTGGCTGCGGTGCCCTTTGCCGAGCCCTGCTCCGGGGGCCCCGCGGAGGCTGAGCCGCGGAGGGGCTCGGAGCCGGGGGGGGGGNGGGGGGGGGGGGGGGGGGGGGGGGGATTGGGCGCGGAGGGGCGGCCGGGCCCCCCGGATCCCCCCCGCGGCGGCGATGCCGCTTCCCAAGGCGGAACCAGCGAAACCAGTTATCTGGCAGCAATTTGCATATTGATGGTGCCTCCTGCCGTTCTCCGTGATTGCTTTACAGGCAGGAAAGGTAACAGAAAAATATATAACCCCCTCTAAAAAAATGGCAAAAAGGCTCATACGTGCACAGGGGCTCTGATAGAAGAGGAAGCCTTGTAAAGCCCGTGGCAGGGAATTTGTTTACCAAACAGGTTTTTGTCTTAGGATTTGAAGGCAGTTGTGGGTTTGGTTTTTTTTTAAGTTCCGAGGCTGAAGATGCGAGGTCCGTGCTTCTGTGCAAACTGCTAGAGACACGCACTGATCATTTCGGGGAAAAATAATTAGCCTTGTCATATTCGCTGAATGTATACATTTAAGGAGGAGGCAATCCTTGGAGAATGGGAAAAGCATTCAATAGACACTTTAAAAGTATAGTGTCATGGTACATATATTTTTTAGTCCTACTCATAAGCAATGTACAAATGTGCAGTACGGCTTTGGATATAAAAGCTAATTAGGTCTCAATAGAGAATAGTTTCATCTTTATTGGCTCCGAGTACAACGGCTGTCTAAGACACACCTCGGCTCCCAGACGCTTTTGGCCTGCCTCGTAGGAACAGCCGTGGCTGTGTCCCCATACATCCCTATATGTCCAGATGCCTTCGGTTTCGGGGTAGCACGAACCCGGGTGCCGGGCACTCTGCAGCTCACCTCTCCCCTGTGCTGAGGAGCCCTTCAGAGCTGTTCAGGAGGGGCAGATAGCTGGGGACCACATTGCTCCAGCCACATCTAGACCAAACTTCTCCCTGCTCCCGGTGGGAAATAGCACTTAAAGACTGATGCTATAATATGGCCTGTATTTACCATGTGTTTATCTCGATATATGCCTATCACCATAACATCTGAGGGTGGTTTATTCCAGCATAGATAGTCTATGGATCTCTCTCCCTGTGTTTACATCTGTTTTTCTTTCTCTATACACTTAGGTGCTGTGAAACTTAATATGATGGGGCAAATTAAAGTCTAAACTGTAAATACATTAATTTCAGTATGGTAATATCAAACATTGTACGTATTTCTGATTTCTGTATTTAATTTTCCTGGCTTTTTTTTTTTTTAATGCTGGGGAATAGTTGCTCACTGAACAATAGCATTAGTACAATAACTCCCCCCAACCCCAGCATTCATACTTAATCCACATCAGCTTTCTATGTAATACTATACAATATACTTGCATGTTATTTTAATTGAGTGAAATCTTATTCATACTGGTGGTAGAAGGCATTCTTTTCACTGCAGTCAGAATTCATACTGTACTGTAAAAATTATATGTGCTGACAATAACAAATGGTGGCAAAACTATCCAAACAGCTCAAAGAAGTGGGCTCTTATCACAGGTTATTCACCACCACTCCCGCTACTCTCAGCACTGCATCTTTCCATGCAGCTTTGGGCTATATAATAATATATTCTTCTTTCTACAGAGAGGTGCATTAAAATATTATTGTAAGCATTCTAACAATTAAGCTGAAATTTTGCATGGAATAGATATGGCTAAGAAGAAACTCCACAGTAAAGCTGTCCTTATTTTTAAATACAGTAACAGATCTCTGCTATCCCAACAATTATTTCTTTTTCATCTATATCCTCACACAAACTGTGTCGTGTTCTGCAAAGCATGTGCATTTCTTCTTTGCTAAAGCTAAAAGCTAAACCTGAATGTCATCTGAAATAGTAATATAAAACGAATATAGAGAATGATGATCGTGTATGTTAAATTTCAGTTCAATGCCTTCTAAGTGGCTAAAAGTTGAAGCTCTAAAAAGCAATGCGATGGAAGTTATTTACAAAAGATGTTAAGGCACCAATCTAACAGCATGCTTGAGTACCTGCCTACTTTAAGCATCTAAGTACAGCTGATGTGCCCAAAGATAAATATGTGCTTAAGAATTTCACAGTACCCAAGGCCAAGTAGATTCCTTTGGTAGGGGACATAGCGAGCAGAGTTAGAGGAGGAAAATCCTTTTTTATTGCACTGTTCTTCTCTATTGTCCCTCACGCCAAGCGTGCTAGGAAGAAGAAGGGACTGTGTTCAGCAGCATACACGAAAACAACTAAATCTTTCCTCATCCTGTGTAGCAAAACTGATTTCTCAATGGAAATAACTTCTTTTTGATTGCTGATATTGTGTTTCTCAGATTAGTGATTTTTTTTGTGTGTGTTATTCTGCAGGGGGTTTTGTTTTTGTTTTTTAATTGATTTGAGGTATAATTAGATTTATTCTTCAAGACAAGATGTTTGCAACTCGTCTTTTTCCCGCCTGCCACATCTAGAGTGGGACTTTCCAGATTTCCTCATAGGGAGAGTTTGAGCCCCTTGGATCTAATCTTGCACGGAAGTGTGAAAAGCTTCTCCTTACGATCCCTGGGAGATCTTGTTCATAAATATCTGCTGTGCTAAAAGATCAGTAGTTGCCCCACGTATTTGATTTAGTCAGAATCAGACCAAGTCTGTCCAGCTGTCCTGCCCTTCTTCACTGATGACCGGATACTTTAGAGATGAAGTGTGACTGTGCCGTTCTTGGACACACTGCTATTTTAATCCGCATGTTACATGCTGTTTGTTCCTGGTTTGAACCTCACATAGAGTTTGCCCGTGCAGGGCTGGGAGCCTGGCTTAGCCTTTCCTAGCTGTGCACCTTGCTCATCGCTTCGGAGATGAGCTGCCTCTGTGCTGGTGGGTGCTGTCTCCCCGTGGCCTGAATTGACTGTAATTCTTTCCCTTGTCCTAGCTAGGGATCTGCCCAAACTCAGCAGCTAAAGTCAGAAAATTAACCAAAAAAGGTGTTTGTGTCGGTCACCTGTCTTCCTACGGCTCATGGGCTTGAAGATGGTGACCTGCTTAGATAAATGACTTGAGCTCTCAGTAATGACGCAAAAGGACCAACTTCTCTGTGCTTGTGCCATCATCAGTTTCGGTGAGGCCAAATGGAGTAGCCCCGATGAATGGGGGATACGGATGTGTGGAATATTTTGCTGAGGAGAGTCTGGCTTCTCGTAGTGCTTTGTTTGAGACTGACCTGCACACAATAAACCTGCAGTGAGAGAGACCCATGCTGCAGCCTGGCTCAGTCAAAACTCTTCCTGAAACCGAGGGAGGTGCTGCTCATGAGTTCAGGTGTGCACCACGGTGTCCCTGCTCTGTGTTTGGTGAGGTGGGCATGGAAACCTCGTGGGGTCTGGCTCTGTGCGAGCAATCTGTTTGTTCATGGCCTGTGGCTCAACTTTCTAGCCCTGGGCTTGTCATCGTTTTCTCTTAGGGTCAAGGAAAATTCCAGGTCTGCATCTTAACCAACCAAGCACACTCCGGTCTAGCATGATTTGAGGTGATAAAAAACATCTCTGACAAACAGAAGTTTAAAACTAGTGAAAAGTGTTAGGAAGAGCAATTCTCAGTAAAATCCTTTGTAACACAAAGCGACACTTAAGCTTATGCTCACTTTGGACGTGACGTCACTGCACACGTTTTGGAGGAAGAAAAAGCCCCAAAGGTAAAAAGATTCCAAGAAACTGTTAGTAAAGACAACAGTGACCAATACTCTGCCAGATGTTTACCTGTCCCTGGCTGTCCTTGCTGCATCTGTATGTAATCGAGTTGACCTATACACTGTACTGTAACGTGCCAGAGCTGTACTTTGGATTGCGAGTTCAGTGAGCGCCTTCCCTTCCCGGCATGATGGTTGGTATAAAGGGGCCTGCGAGATGTGCGACCGGCAGCGTATCCTGATGCAGCTGATGTGCAAAGCAGACACGTCACAAGCTTTAGCTCCCTCCTGTTTAAGGCATTTATGTTGTCTTTATCTTACACGTTTAGGACTCTCTTTTGAGATAGATTTAAGTGCCATTTCTGGTTCATGGTCTCCTATCGGTGTATGGGTACACGTAGATGGGGAAGTGTGGTATGTGTGCCCCATGAACTCATCTGGGTAGCTGAAGCTTTAACTTGGGTACCTATATGTAAACCGTTCAGTATGGAGCTTCGGAAGAGCTGGAAGTACCAAATTCATACCCTAGATGTCAGTAAAAGAAAAAAACATTAAACCCTATTAAAAATCATTTCATAAAGGTCTGTGAATCAAGCAATGGGTTAGCCAATTATTCATAAGATAATTCCCTATATGGACTGACAGTTTGAGTCCCAAGTTTCAGCTCAATCAAATTTACACAGCCCAAGTTATAACCTCTTCAAGATGGGGATTGTAACAGGAGCGCTGACAGACCTTAACTACTGTGCCTCTTTAGTAACGAAAGCTCAACTATTTCACTTGTGCGGTGGCTGCTGGTGCTGCTATAATTAAGACTATGGATTTGCATTATAGGTCAAGTTCTGGGAGGTTTTAAAGGCACGTGTTTTAAATGATACTGGCTTGAAACCTAGGATAGAAAAACCGTCAGGGGCATGTTACATGTTTACTTATTAAGAGATGTATAAATATTAAACATACAAAATAACAAATAGCTAAGTAAGTACTAGAGCAGTACAAACTAAAACCACTTCGGCTGAAATCAAATATTTGATTAAAAATGAGAATTTATGGGCATTTACTAGTGCTGTCCTCCGCCTGCCCACGCGGAAGCAAAACTGTTTGTATGCTTCAAAGGAGGGGTTTTGCCATTTGAAAGTCTGTTTCCTGAGCACTCGGTGCCGTTTATTTTATAGACAGAAAGTCCAGTGAAGGTTCAGGGCTCTGTCGTGCTAGGTGCTGTACCAGTAGAGGCAGGCTGAAATCCCAGACCTTGCTGGAACTCATGGAAAAAGTCTCCCCAAGTTCAGGGTTTTATTCTGGGTCCTGCCTAGGGCAAGCTGATAACGAAATCTTGCTGTCACCTGGCGCTCAGATGTTTGTGATCCTGCACGGACTCGCTGCTGTGCACGCTGTGCTTGCTAGTAAGCGCTTGCAGAATTGGAGTTTATTTTGAGCCTTTATTAAAAAGGGAAGGGGGAAAAAAAAAAAGAGTAAAGGGAAAGCAGCGTGCCCAAGCTTCTCATGCAGGAATACTAATGCACGTACTATTTCTAGAACGTGCAAGTCCTCTGCTCATTCACAGGGAGTCAGCCTGGTATGATAAGAGTTCCACCCACGTTGCCTCTGCCTGATTGAGACTATCAAGACGGCGTCGGAAAGCACCCTGTGCGATCTGCCGTTACATAATGCAGCCCAGCTCCAGAGAACTGGCAGAATTTTGGAATTTGTATTTGGTCCTAATGTTCTGTACCGAGCTGGCAAGTGAGATTCCTGCTCTGAGTGAATGACAGTTGGAGCTTTGAAGCAGGAACATTTGCCCACCGAAGTTGCTGAACTCACCCACTGCCAAGTCTGTCGCCAAATTAGCAGATAGGCAGGGACGGCAGTACGTGGTATGAACTGTGTCGCACTCCTTTGCGCCTCTGGTCCCGATCCTGCATGGGAGGACCGCGTGCCTGCCTGTGAGATGGAGGAAGGCCACACTTCCCAATTTTAGGCAGTTTTATGTCCTTTTATACAGCAACCTCTAAGTATCTCACAAGCTTGAATGGAGGGAGGATCACATTATTTCTCAGAGAGCTGAGGCATGAGAAGAGGGACAGCTATATTTTGGCAGATTTAAATGTTAAACTAATTTTTACAGTGTAAGTGTCCTCACCTGGGCACTCTGCCCTGCTGCTGCATGTTACTGCTCCTGCCCCAGGACGGCAGGGGAGGACGGGTGCCCACCTCTGCCCTCAGCTGCTCCAGCGCATTAGCTGGTGTCTCAGGGCTCTGGTTCACATGGGACAGATTGAGACGGGACGGCTGCTCAGCTAACGAGGCAGACCCTCCTCTGAGGTTGGTCCCCCCTTGTAGGCAGCCTGAAAACCACTATAGCCCTGGTTTCAGCCTGTACCTGGGAGTCTGCCCGCACGCAGTGGAGATGTGGGGTCACGTTTCCTCTGGCTGACTTTGCTCTGGGGCTGGGAGTCTGTAGGCAAAGAGGAGCTGATAAGATGGCTGGGGGTGACAGCGGCTCAAACCGCTGCAGCAGGATTGAGGGGCATCCTCCGCGGCTTGGGCAAAGGAAGGTTGTGGAGGAAGAGAAGGTGAGACACAAGTTTGCGTGAATCCTCAGAGCCTGACCGCTGGACTGTCTTTCCGTGCTGGCCTGGGTTTGTTTTCACCTGCCCTTCTAATCTTTCAGCATTTCTAGGTGTTAGCAGTCGGTATTTGAGCATTTCTAACCGTTTTTACCTGCCACATTCACTCGCTTCGTTACTGTAACTCAGCAGGGTGACACCACTGTGCAATAGGTACAGACAAGGCTAAAGATGCTCTCTCTGTGCCGGAGAGGTGCTGTGGTGGCGGTTGCGCTGAAGCAGGCAGTCAAGGGGACGATGCAGGGGGAGCAGGGCATGGGGTGCAGTGGGGGGACGTTGCCCTTGCCCCCGCGGCTCTCCGGCCCCAGGCTACTCGCCCTGGCCCTGCCTTTGCCACCGGCGCCGGGGCGAGCTCGGAGGCCGCTCACACCCCATCCCTGACCCCCGGACGAGCCGGGGACGGTCCCCGTGGGGCCGACCCACCCCGCCATCGCCAGCCTCTCCGGCAGCGCCGGGGGGCCATCCAACCCCCCCTTTCCCCGGGGTGTCCGGGCCGAGGCGCCCCCCCGGCGGCTGGCGGTGGTGGGCTGGGGGGACCCGGCGGGGGGCAGCGGGGCGCGGAGCGTCCCTTCCAGCGCGGAGCGGGCTGCAACGGGGCGGCGTTTCTGGGGTTAACGTGTCTGGGGGGGTGGCGGTGGGGTATTTGCCCGGTCCTGCGGCTGGAGGTGGCCCCGTAACCCTCCCCATCACGAAGGCAGCGCCCCGGCGCTGGGGCTGAGGCTGTAGCAAACTCCCTCGCAAGAGCTGTTTGTTGACCACATTCACGTTCAGAGCCCTGAAGCTAAAAGCACTTTACACCATAAAATAAAAGCACTGTCTTTTTTTCTAAAAGGTTACGTCTGGAGGCCACGCTGCTCATACTTCATACAGAAAACTACTGAAAGGGCTATGAAATCCTCTATGATTTACACTCCCTCTCAGTGCATTAGGATATAGATCTACTCGACTCTAAAAATACTGTGGAGTTTCTAACCGACGTGAATATATGTGCATTATTTCAGAAAGTCTGTTAGAAAACTTGTCAACACATTATAAAGCATAAACCAGGACTTGGCCATTAAATACAGAGATCAGAGACAGAATATATACTGCAGGAAGTACCGAGAAAAGTCCCTCCATTCAAAAAAGGTCTATTAGCTAAAAGTTTACACGCAGTATACACCAAAGGGTTTAGAGAGAGCCCGTGGACCGTAATTACAAGGCATAAATGGAATCAGTAAGGGCTTTACGGTCCCCAACGCAGTTAACTGGGCTGCCAGAAAATAATTTTAATATTGTCATAATTTATTACCCACCGAAAGCCACATCAAGGATTGTAAATATAGTTACTTTGTGTCCACGACTGCTCGTTAAACAGCCTCGTTCCCTTCCCCTAAAAATACAATAAAATACAAACCCACCTGCATTATTAATCTGCGGTTATGGCGTGTTAAAAATGTCTTCTGACTCCTTTTCTTTCTTGAGGTTTGTTATCTGCCTCCAATCACATGACAATGCGAAGCGCTGGGGTGGCGGGGGAGACGGGGGGGAGCACAGCACTATTGCGATCAAATGCTAACATTAATAATTATCCAGCCAGGATGAAATACTGTTTTTAAGGCAGCGAGTTTCCATTTAATTCGAGGCATTTTACGGTGCTGGAATTAAGGGCACGCTAATGGTAGGAACATCCTCCCTGCCATTCATGAAAGCATCTGTAAAATTAGCTCCTGACTGTAGGTTTTAAGATGCGGTCTGGGAAGTCACCTCTGGAATCTCAAAGACGGTACGATAATAAAACAGATTTAGTTGTAACTAAGTGCTTAATTTGCTATGATTTTTTAAAGAAAATCAATGAAATGTTGCCTGTTATTTATCGGGAGTAACCACAGAGAGGTATCCTGACGCAGGTTGGCTTCAGGGAGCGCACAACTGCGTAATGAATTGTAATTCAGAGAGGACTGTTAACTGTGAACCACAGAACCTTTCAGGGGTAATAAAGTCATTACTTTTTACATTGCAGCCACCTTAAAAAAAGCTTTATACGTGCCATTATATATAAATCAAATCCCATACATCTCTCTCTCTCCGGTACGCGCACATGCCCGTTTATATACGTTTCGCACAGGACCGTACGCACGCCTGGGCACGGCAGACAACCCTGCAAGGCGGCGTGAGCCCCCAACCCAGGAGCTATTGTCACCTGCGGCTGGGTCCCCCCCCCCGGAAAGTCCCGCGGGGCTGGCATTTGCCCTCCACCCCCCCCTCCCCAGCAGCCACGGCGCGGGGGGGGTGGCGGGGCTGACCGCCGCCGGCGGCGGGCGCAGCTGCTGGCGGGAAGCTGAAACCGTCCCACGCCGGAGCCACTCGCCCCGCCAACAGGTCCCCGGCCCCCGCCCGGTTCCCCGGGCGATTCATGTCTTTCTTACAGCGGCGGGCGGGCAGCTCCCCCCCCCCGCCGCCCGTCCAGCTCTCTCCTCCCGCGGGGCCGCCCGGCGCTCGGTCTCTCCGCCTCCGTCCCGGGCACGGTTATCCCCCCTCGCACTCCTTTCGCAGCCGCACTTTG
This sequence comes from Himantopus leucocephalus, assembly GCA_003993805.1. Taxonomy (NCBI): domain Eukaryota; kingdom Metazoa; phylum Chordata; class Aves; order Charadriiformes; family Recurvirostridae; genus Himantopus; species Himantopus leucocephalus. The sequence continues at coordinate 596,737 of RSEF01000003.1, forward strand.
CTCCAAACGCTCGTTCGCCTCCGGAGCTTATTTCTACCGCAACCTGATCCCTCCCCGTGCCGGCAGCCTCTGCGTTCTCTCTCTCCGTGTGTTTTCGGGCGAAGTTGCAGCCGGCGCTGCCGCATCCTCCCAACTCCGGCCACTTCTCGGTGCTCCCCCTCCCCGCCCTCCCCCGGTGCCAGCCCGCCGCCGGCAGCCCCGCGTTTCGCTTTCGTTAAGAGACTGTCGCTGCGGGCAGGGCTCGGAGCGCCGCCGGGGGAGGAGGGGGGGGGGGCTCCGGGCTGGCGGGCGAGAGAAGCCCGCGGGGAAAGCTGCGAGGTCCCGCCGCCCTCCTCTCCCCCCCCCCCCCCCCCCCCCCNCCCCCTCCGCGCCTTCGCCCCGCTCCTGCGGCTTCTCCGCCCGTGCCTGGCCGCTTCCTCGCTCGCCAAACTCCGCTCGCCTCTCCCCCCCGGCCCGCCCCGCGGCAAGGAGCCCGGCTCCCCGCCGAAGTTTCCCGCGGGCCGAGCCGAGCCCCCGCCGCTCCCCCCGGGGACGAGCCGCAAGCTCCCGGGAGGAGGGGACTCCGCGGCTTCGGGGGGGAAGGAGGGGGGAGAGAGAGGGGAAGCCGGGAGCCGGATGGGCCCCCCCTGCTTTTTGGGTGGTCTCCGGTCCTACCTGGCTTCCCCCAGCTCTCCCACCTCCTCGGCACATCCCGAGGCTAGCCTGCCCCGCAGCCCTCTCTGCCCGGCCTCCGCTTCATTGATGCATTCGCTTTTCCAGCGGGGGTGCGCTGCCGCTGCCTGCTGGCTTTCTCCCTCTCTCTCTTTCCTCCCTTCTTTCTCCGCGTGTGCGTGGCTAATCCCCCCCCGCCCCTCGCCCCTCTCCCGGCTCCCCTCCCGCACCCACTCCTCCGCCGCCACTCGCGGCTCNCCCTCCGGCAGCGTGCGCCGGGCGGCCGGTGCACCCCCTCCCGCCGCGCCCCCTCCCCTCTCCCCCCTGCGATCACTGTCCATTGGCTTGTCCTGCTCTCTTTTTCATGTCCAGCCCCTGATGAGTGTCCATTGGTGTTGCCTTCGCCTTCCCTCCTCCCCTCTCCCCGGCTTGCCCTGCCCATGTTTTGTATGTCTCTGTCCATCCAGGCTCCTGACGTTCAAGTTCGCAGGGACGTCACGTCCGCACTTGAACTTGCAGCTCAGGGGGGCTTTTGCCATTTTTTTCATCTCTCTCTCTCTCTCCTTCTCTCTCTCCCTCTCTCTCCCTCTCCCTCTCTCTCTCTTTTTTTTCCCTTGCACAAAAAAAAAAAAAGCCATGACTGCTATCCCACAATTCATCTTCCCTGCGCCATCTTTGTATTATTTCTAATTTATTTTGGATGTCAAAAGACATTGATGAAGATATTTTCTCTGGAGTCTCCTTCCTCTCTAACCCGTCTCTCCCGATGTGAACCGAGCGACTCACAAGCCACCGAAGCCACCAACCCACCATGTCGCGCCGCAAGCAAGGCAAACCCCAGCACTTAAGCAAACGGGAATTTTCACGTAAGTAACCCGGAGAGCAATTTATTTAATTTCCTCTTCACGGATTTAAATTTTAATTTGAGCGAGAGCGGGAGCAAAA
>RSEF01000003.1:598432-610932 GCA_003993805.1 Himantopus leucocephalus
AAGGGAGGCCGGGCTGGGGGAGCGGAGAGCCGGGGGGATGCCGTGCCGGAGCCGGGGCGGGCGGGCTGCCTGCCCGTTTCGGTCGCTAGGAGGCACAGCGAGATCAAACAACCGGGCAGCCCCCGCGAACTTGAACCTGGCCGGCTCCTCCGCTGCCTCCCGGCCGGCGGGAGGAGGGGAGGGCACCCAGCTCCCTCCCCCCCCTACACCCCCCCCCTTCTTCTTCTTCTTCTTCTTCTTCTTTGTTCTTAATTTTGCGCGGAGTTTGCTTGCTCCGGGAGGCAGCGGGTGATGCTCGCCTTCCCTCTCCCCGGTTCCTCCCCTCCTCCCACCCCCAAAACGTGCTCCCATTGTACCCCCAAGATCCCCCCCCCCTCTCCTTGCACCTCACGATCCCAGGACACAAACTTAGGGATTAAACAGCCCCTCTCCATCATTCCCACGGCACGGTGCGGGGAAATGCCCCGGCAGCGCGGATGCGCTGCCGGGGCATTTCCCCGCACCGTGTCGTGGTATTTCCCCCCCCCTCCCCTCCAGCCCCATCACCCCCCCGGTACCTCCTTTCTCCCGACACTCCAAAATCCATCCCGCTATTGCCGGAGAGACGGTGCGGTTGTTTTGGTGACTGGGAAACGGGGAAGAAGAAGGGGGGAGTAGGAGGGCGAAGGGGGGAAGCTGAAAAGACATGTTGGTGGAAGGGCAATTTGCATGAAAAATAGGGACGGATGATTAGGGACCCAGGCAGGGAATTTTGATTGCCCCAGAATTAAAAGACGCATCCTGCAAATCAGTGGCGAGACCAGGTGAATTGTATTGTGGCGTTTTCTTTGTAAAGCCGGTTTTGTATTTTGTTTGAAAAGTAGCAGTAGTAATAACAAAAAAAGATATTTTTGCTGGCTCTGGCTCCATCAGAAGCCAAATGTTTTGCAGTGAACGCGGTGCCAGCCGTATTTCATACATTAGTATATAATTCTTGTTAATTAGCAATAATTTACGTTAAGAGCATAGAAAATGTTGAGGTTACAGGTTTTATATCTGTACATTTGATCATCTTGTTATTTTCAAGAACTTTGCCTCCTATAAAATTAATTAGGTGAAATGTGGAGGTGTAATCAGCAACCTCTGAATTACCACTTCATTTCCTGGTTTTGATTGTAAATCAGCCCAGTCCGTGCAGACTTTAGCAAAGTCTATTTTTGTTTAGCGCTACTTTTAACTGTCTGGTGTCGAAGCAGCGGGTTACCTTCCCCTGCTAAATAATACTGACAGCGTCAGAAAGAAATCAGGCCGCGGGAAAACATTATAATTGAGTAATGATTATGCAGAGCTCCTCGCTAAGCCAGTTGTAAGGGGAGTACGGGGTATTTTGTGTCTTTAGCTGGGGAGAGTCGGTGAGCTAGAAGTTAGATTTGCAAAATACCTTTGTCTGCGGCGTGCAGCGAGCTACTGGTGGAATTAGTCCTGCAATAATTTACTCCCTCGGTCCGAACGCAAGGAACGGCTGGGGAGAGAAACGCCATGCCCAGCAATCCCGCAGAAGCACCCTGCTCCTCTCCCGGCTTCCCGAGGAGTGTGAAACGCACGTTGTGTGTCTTATCTTGTCGGTCTGTAAGTTTAGAAGAAAACCCCAGCGATTAAGACATTGTTTTTATTAATACGAATGTAACCTTCATATTCCTGTGGTTGACCTTACGTTAAATTAGAAGTAGTACTAGAGGCAAGAAATGATGGACTGGATCCCTGTGTCCTAGTTGGAGCTGAGGTACGGCGAGGTAGTGTGCTCTTTCAATATTATTTTACGCAGCACAACTGGGAGCTACTCCAGATCTTCCTCCTCAATATTCAGCCTAGGTAGGGTTGAAATAAATTTAACCTGAGTTCACTGGATTTTTGCACTTTATCAAAATCAGTTCCAATATTGTGCAGTCAAATTAAAATCTATTTTTTGATTCTCTGTGGCTTTAAGTTCATTAAATGTGAAATTGGCAGCTAGCTAAAGAAGGTCAGGCTGATTAACTGTTTAGGAGTTGTATTCCGTCTCGCTTGCGTTACCTGGCAGTGTTTTGAGGTGGGTTGCATGTGTAGTACCCTCTCCTCCTGCTCGCTGCTGTTAGCGTGCGTGCTGTATTGCACAGGTAGAGGGGTACCAACACGCTGCTGGTCTTTATTTTTTGTTTCTCCTGAAAGGCAATAGTGATGGAGACTGCACACAGATTGCCAAGGTATTTCTCTGTAAACTTAACCAAAAAAAAAAAAACCAAAAACCCAAACAGAAAAGAGAGCTGCGTCTGCCTCGTTAGAGCATCCACTGACAATTCTGTGAGCAGAAATAGCCTCATAATGAAGCTTTTTGGAGCTCATTCAGGAAATTTGTCAACTTTGACAACATTAGGCAAGGTATTTTGAGTTTAAAGAAGGCACTTCTCACTGTTGCGAGGAAATGTGGCAGTTGCTTGGCCACGCTGATTTTTAGATGCTGAGGGCCCCCAGTGCTAACACGTTCAAGATAATTTAAGCATTCCTTTATTTCAGGATGAAAAAGGAAAAAATGACTAATTGTCTTGTTTCCTTAAGTACTAAAATATATCCCATCTAGCTAATATCTCTGTGTAGAATCGGTAGTGAATTTGATATTTATTTGAATCCTGAGGAGTAGCTGAAAAGTGAGAGGTGCCTCCCCCCCCGCCCCGCAGGCATTGCTGCTGCACTTGCTTTTTATCGTTTTGGTTTCTGCCATTTATTTATTTATTTTGTCTCGTCCCCTCCCTCCCCCGTGAATAACTCCTGGCTTTTGAATTTTTAAATCGGAAGCCGCAAACGGGCTGATAGGGATAGTGACACAGATACATACGTATAGGTATGCACGTGCGTTGTAAGGGCTATACGTGCCGCATGTGTCGGTGCCTGGACGTATGCAGCCACGCGGTGCGGCTCTCCGTCTCATTTCTTTTACACATGCTACCTGCGCGGCCTGTGTAGGGAATATGCAATATCTATATGTTGAAACACCTTTTGTCTGCACCCACACCCGCGTAGTTCAGACTTGTGAATTTTAGAAAGTAGGTCTGGCTGGTGGAAAATACACACCCATGTGTGTGCAGTGCTTTTAGCCTTGAATTCATATACATAAATAATACATCCGGCAATAAAACACCATATTCGCTTCTCTTTGTAGTACCACAAGAGTTTTGCAGTGTGTGCTTTCAGACTATTCATTTAATTTTACCACCGAATCGTTGAATCGAGTCAGAAATTTGTCCTCACGTAGGAACACAGAGACAGTTGCAGTGCTCGCTTTCGGAGTTCTGCGTGCTACAGCTGCTTCTGCAAAATCTCTTTCCCTGTAACTGATGAATTCGTCTCCTCGCTGCCGTGCTAACAGCCGTGTTGCATGGGTTTAGTCAGGGGGGAGCAGGCAGACGTTCTGAGCAGGGTGTAATATTCATGAAGAGGGGGCTCGGCGCGTTCCTCTCCCCCCCCTCCCCGTGCCCGATTCCTTTCACCAAGAGCTCTAATGATTCTCCTTTTGTTTCTCAAACTGCAGCCGAACCTCTTGAAGCCATTCTCACTGATGACGAACCTGAACATGGCACATTGGGAGCTCCGGAAGGGGACCACGACCTCCTCACTTGTGGCCAGTGTCAGATGAACTTCCCGTTGGGGGACATTCTTATTTTTATTGAGCACAAACGGAAACAATGCAATGGCAGTCTCTGCTTAGAGAAGGCTGTGGATAAGCCACCTTCACCCTCACCAAGTGAGCTGAAAAAAGCATCCAATCCTGTGGAGGTTGGCATCCAGGTTACGCCAGAGGATGACGATTGTTTATCAACGTCATCTAGAGGAATTTGCCCTAAACAGGAACATATAGCAGGTAAATTAAAAGCAAGGAGAAGTGTTTGCGAGTTTATTTCCGTTTCAGTTGCAACGTAGCGTGTTCGCAGTTGTAAACTGCCGTGTCTGTCTCTGTTCTGCTCGCCGTGACGGCCGACGTGTTAAATACCCTGCCTTCGGTTAGCGGTGAGCGTACGACCGGTATTTCCTAGTGCCTGCGCAGAGGCAGGATCAACAGGCACGTGCCGTGCCAGCCGGTATTTCTAACAGTATTGTTCGAGGCTGCTCTCGTGATTTGCCTGTATTGTAGTCACCGTCTCCCGGTGTCTCGCCTGCCGTAGCGCTGCAGGAGGAGATTTCAGAGCCTGCCGCGCGATAAAGCGAGGAGCTTTCGAGTCTTTGGCAAAGTCAGGGGTGAAAGAGTTAACCGAGCATCAGCCAGCCTTGGTTCCATATTGGCTGTCAGCGTATGGACTGTAATTAAACACAGCCCCATGGCAAAGTGACACCACCGACCTTGACTTTAAGATGCCATTTTCGACTGGCCAGGCCAGAGTAGAGAGGGCAGTTGCTGAAGCGCACAGACATGCTTATTTGAAAAGTTTAAGGGCATGTTGGAAATTTCAAAAGGTTGGTTTGACAGAAAAGGCCGCTCTCTGCAGCCTGCCTCCTCAGCCAAATGATAAATGCTTCGCTGTGCTCTCTCTTGTCTCTGATGTGGTTTTGACAGATGTATCTTGATTTTGTTTGCGGTTTACACAACCACATGTCAGCCGTACAAATGTCCAAGGCAGAGTTCTGGTTTGTGCAACAAACAATATGAAATGTAATTTTAAAAAAAAGGGTAAATAATTCTATTTCTTAGCATAATTTTTTTTTTTTTTTTTTTGCTTAAACCGGAAAGCCATTCGCCATGCAGATATGTTCACAAATGAGGTTAAAAAAATAGAGCGTGCTATGTGAAAGAAAATCGCAGAGCCCTGGGAGTGTAACAAGGCACCCTCTGCTTTTAAAATCCTGCTAGTAAACAAGAGTACTACCCATTTGCAGTGAGCGTTGCAAATCACTCCAAACCGCGCCAATACTACCGGTCGGGAAAGACGAGACCGCAGCGTATCGGCACCAACAAATGCCTGAACCAGTTTCAAACCCGCTTCCCAGCAATGTTTGGGATGTGGCACTGCCCGTACCTCTCTTTGGGGAGCCCACGGGACCGCTCAGGGTTGTCAGAGGCGCAGTACATCATCACATGATGTGCTGGAGCTTGTCTTGGGCTTGCTTTGGCCACAGAGTTAAACCATAATAGGGCAGTAGGCGCTGGGAAGTTCAGTGTGGTGCTCCCGCAGCCTCCCTGGCCTCCAAACCGGCCGGCAAATCACGCTGGAGAGATGGAGTTTTGAAGGTTTTGCGGTGGCAGCGAATGTGTGTTGGTGCGTGTGTGTCTGTCTGCGCACACGTATGTATGCAAAGCACATGCATACGTAATGTGAATGAATGTATACTATCTCTGCAGAGTAATAGGTCTCACTTTGAATACATGTATATATGTATGTTTAAGAGGAAACGGAGGCTCAGCTACTGCTAAGATACATTTTGAAAGAGCCTTAAGAAACCTAATAATCCCTCATACTGCACTTCCCGGCCACGGATGTTAAAGGTGGTGGTTTTTTTTTTTTCCCAGAGTGGTAGAGGGCAGTGCCCATTTCCATGTGCTGCCTGCGATCTGACGGAAAACGAGCAGAAGCGTAGGGCATGATTAATGAAGCGGGAGCCTGGCGGAAGGGATTTGTAGTCTTCCGAGCTCTGGAGCCATACTAAATCACCAAATATGGAGGAGTGGCGGTATGATGTAACGCTGTATTTACGTACGGCGCCGCTCTGTTGAAAAGACAAAACACAGTATCTGTCAAGCAAGAATTAAACCCGCTCTCTTCCCCGGGGTCCCAAATAGGTCCCTCAGGCGGAGGGATGGCCGCGCCGGGGGGATTCTGCATGAGGGGAAACTCCTCAGCTGAGGGTTTTGCTCTGGCACTCGTCTGGCGCAGGAGACTCGGCGAGCCAAATCACGCTTTCGCATGGTGCAGGTGATGCGAAGCGAGCAGGATTTGGCCTCGCACGATGTCACGGGGCCGTTAATTCAGAAAAGACTGTGGTTTTAACTGACTTTAAACGGTCGGGTGAGCGGAGGGCAACGAGTAAGGAGAGGTGCGCATCGGCAGGGGCCTGATCCTGCTAGCTCTTAGGCGTCGGGATGGCTTCTGCTGCGCGGGTGGTCCTGGCTGGGAGCAGGCTCGGGTCCGTGGTGCACGCCATGGGTGCTGCTGTGAGCAGAGACTGAGCTGCAGTTGTCTGGGTATCTCCCACCCCCAGTTTTCTATGTGGTGGCGCCCAGCTGTGCCCGCGGAGAGGAGGTCCAAGAGCATGGGTCTTCTCCTGCGCCTCCCCATCCAGGACAGAGCCGATGGGCGCTGGGGTTCCTTGGTTATTTCCAGTGGTGGGAAATGCAGACGGGCTGCGGGAGGCAGGGAAGGACGACCAGGGTCTTGCGCTGTCCCTTCCCTTCATGATTTTATGTCCCCTTTCACTTGGATGAGTTTAGGTCCCTCGTATCCCGAAGAGGTGTGGCAATAGCTGGAGTGACCTGTGGACAGGACTTTGTGAGGTCCAGCAGTAAAATTACCAGTGAAGGTCTTGGAACGAGCTGTGGAGTTTGGGTTTCTGGAAGGCCCCTGCAGTGAACCTCAGGCTCTTTGAATTCTGACATTTTCTATCTGATTTCTGTGCAAGGATGCAAAGTGCAAGAAGATATGAGTGTGTAATTAAGGAAAAAAAAAAAAGGACAGAGGCCGCCTTTAGGAAAATATGCAGGACTTGAATGAACTGATTCTTTCTGGTAAGAGACCAGAAAATATGTATTTAGTAGCGATGTAAAAACGTCCCCAATCAGTTGTTAGGCTGAAAGAGGTGTTACAGGTTAGCTCTGGATGCAGGATGCGCTCTGTCTGCAGTTTTGTAGTCAGTAAGTTGGTGTGTTACAGTAAAAGATCATCGTAAGATAAGTAATGGTTAAGGATCGGCTCATCTAAAGACAAGGAAGGAGGCAGCGAGTTATTCAAATGCAGGGAGAAATTATGTCTATTTTAGCCGATAGGCTGCTCTTTATCCTCACCGTTTTCCAGAGACGGGGTGATTACAAGAGCCTCTATGTGTGTGTGTGCAACCTGGGCAGTAGCTGTGAGATCCATATAGGTGCAGGCATGCGTACCCGTCTCTTCCGTGTGGGTGTCTGCCTGCGCGTAGCTTTGACTTGCTATAAAATTTTGAGTGATGCTGATCCAGCGCTATAGCTGAAATGTCGTAAATTTAACTGAAAATTAATAGGATATGTTGTGTGGGTCCAATGAGGCAGCTTTCATCAATATGTATGTCAAAGCCTCACCACCAGATACCGGCAGCCCGTGATTTGCAGTGAGTGCTACGGCAGGGCTTTAGTTATCCGCTCTCATATTTTACAATAGGGGGAAATATTAACTGAAGTATCTAGAGATCAGTGAATGTAAAATTGCTGTTCACTTATTGAAAAGGCTGAAGAAATATTTATCGTCTGCCGGTGTCAGGTTTTAGCGGTTTGTTTGTTGAATGTGTAAATCCGAGGGCATTAATGAAAGGTTGTTTTTTGGGTGAGGAAGGATCTTAAATGTTACTTGGATTCAGTTGGAGGAACACTTTGGAGTGCTGCTGCATATTCCCCTTTATAATGCCGAGTGTGTATCTGCGGATGCCGTATTTACTGTACAAAGAGGGGAGGAGGAGGGGAGGTCATTTTTACTGCTCGAATCCTTTATTCTCAGACTGCTTGTGGCATTCAAATAAAATACATGGAAAAATAACATGAGAAAAACCTCTGTCTGCAGTAATCGGGGGAAGGTGGACATAATTTGGTACTAAATTTTAGATCAAGTACATTTGATTATTACAGTTCTCAGGAGGTAATGTCTTTGAGTAGTCATTACACCGCAGAAATTTTCTTGGGCTGTTATTAGTAGTTGCCATTATAATTCTGTAGGTTGTGAATTGCGATTCCTTATTGTTTTGTTTTGTTCCGGAGACAAAAAATTATTGCTGTCTGCATTGAATAGTTAGCATTGCACCTGGACAATAAGATGAAAGCTGAAAAAAAAAAAAAGGTGCGTGTGGGGAAGGAATATGGAAATATTTTGGAGTCAAATTCCGTCTGCTTTCCCTGTATAAAGAAACAGAGAGCCCAGGCTGGGTGAAACAGTCGCAGGCAGGAAAAATAGTGAGGGTGCTACCCAAAGGCTCCCGCTCCTGAGATTCGGTGCCCTGTGTACAAGCTGTATTTGTAAATAAGACAGAGAAAGGTTGTGAACCGGCAGCTTGGCTGTTTTGTCAAAGTACAATGTCAGAGAAACTCTTTCTAAGACAAATTGTAAATAGAAGTGTCACGATGATTGCATGATTGAGCTCCAGAAGTGTCTTGCAATTGTTGGCATTGTCAGAAGACTTTTGAAAGCTTAATTAAAGGCGGTGGCCTCTGCGGCTGTGAAATTTACTTCTCGGGGGGGGGGGGAAATGTAAAAAATGTGGGGGATCAAAAAGTTGCTCTAATGCTACTCGCGCAGGGATACAGGGAAGAGTCAATAGTTTCTGAGCTTTCCCCGTTGCCTTTTATAAATAACATTTTTTGAGGAAGTAAACACGTGACACCAATATCATCCTTTGTACGAGGTAAAGATTGCGTTGGTTTTCCTATTCCCTGCTGTTACAGACAGTTAATGTAAAAATAGCTCTTCATTGGCAACACAAATACGAGTTCACTTCAAGCACAGAAGCAGGGTAGAAAGTTTTCCTCTGCCTCGGCGTGATCCTTCCAGGGGAGCATCGGAGTGTTGCAGCGCCCTGAATCTTTCTGGTTTTTTTTTGTTTCCTGCAAATCAGATCTTCTGGTTTAGAGGATGAGAAATGTGTTTTGCATTCTTTCCCCTATTGTATGGGACATTTAATTGTGGAGCTCACCATGGGCCGAAGCATCGCTGCATCCCAAACGCTTGTGGTTGAAGAGGCAGCCCGGCACGCATTAAGCTTCGTATAGATCTGAAAAGGTGCACGTTAGCATCACGTGCCGAAAGCTTTGAAAATAATGCGCGCAATAAATGTAAGGCTCTGTGCAGCGAGTCCCAACAACGAATGCCGGGTGATGGAAACTGAGGCAAGGAGTAAATTAAACACCATCTAATTAGCCCGGTGGGAGAAATAAAGTCTTCCCTAAACATCCCCATAATTTGGTAATGCCTCTTTTAAAGAGGAAGAGGCCTATTAGCATCACCCCGTTTTGTATATGCAGCCCTCAGCCCACGAGCTCTTTCTTATTTCATTCAGATAATAAAGACGATTAAAGAGGCTTGCAAGACAGCGTCAGGCAACGGGAGTTCAGCCTCCAGTTGTTTGCCTGCATGCATCCTCATTACGGAAATTTTTTGGACAAAATTCCCTTCAAGCTTGGGTCTGTTTTTGCGTCCAATAGTACCAGCTTAGTGCAATAAAAGGCGTTTAGCATCAAGCTGGACATGGCCTGGCACGTTGCCACGTGGGGTTTTTTTTGTTTGTTTGTTTTTTTTTTCCCCCCCTTTAGCTAATCGCTGAGGATCTCTCGTTACCTTTCTTCCTGTTGTGATTTTGTTCGGGTCGTGGTGCTGCCAGCGGTCTCACGAGTCCAAGGAGGTCGTCTTCTCAGCCTGGCAGGCATCTGAACGCAGTTTCCGTCCGGGAGGGCTGTATTTTATGTGTCAGCTTCTGGGATATTGCACAAGTTCATAGAATATGCCGAGCTCAAATATTTTAATACATTAAGACCTATATTCATACTGGTAGCGTGGCCCTAAAATTAACCATTGTTTGTGGGGTTTTTTTTCCCCCCCCTGAGCTAAATGAACTTATTTTATCTCACTTTGTACAAATTCAGTAACTCTAGCCTGCCTCCTGGTAACGTCGGGCATAGTGGGTTTGCGCCCATGACGGTTGATACCAGTATATGGATTGCTGTGATTTATTACAGACTTTTAAAAATAACAGGCACATTCACGGACCCACAAACCGCCTGAGCGCTTGGGATGATCTCTTTTCCATTTCGTAATGAATTTACATCAAACACAGTTTGCTCTTTAGGGCCACCATCCTGGGTGAGCTTTGCCCCGCCAGACGGGGAACCTGCGCGCTTAAATGCTCACCAGGAGCTGGAGCAGCGACTGCGGACCCTGGTGGATGGGCAGACCAAGCGCTCACATTATTCAAACCCTCCTGTGTTAATGCCAAACCCATTTTGAAGCCCATAAACATCCTCCCCGTCTTTCTAATCAGGTTTAGTATGCAACGCATCCCGCACGGGATTCAGCGAGTTTGTTTCCCAACCTTTATTGGCCAGCTGCACTCGCTGTGCATCTTTAAAATATTTCAGCGAGGCTTTTTGCTCTTCTTCCGCGAGGGCTGGTAACTTGGTGGCTGCTCCCCGGCTCATTCTTCATTCGGAGGTGGCATCGCCTCGGGTTGGCAAGGGAAAGGTTTGCGGTGTGGGGTGTGGTGAGGTCAGCCCCGATCCCAGCAGGGAATTTGTGTTCTTCATTTGCCTTTACAATCGGAGCACAGCTACTGTACCTTGGAGCAGCTCTCAGGTGTGAGCTCAGATGGGCGCATGTAAATGTCCTGTCAGATGCAACACAGGAATATTAATGTTTCCTCACCACCGCGCTATAATAAAGCTGTACACAGCCAGCTTAATATGCAGCCAGGCTGGGGAATTGTATAAAACTTCGATAGCCTAGTGTGAATGACAGCGGTGGAAAAAAATACTCAATATGCCACAGTTTGCGTTCTTGTTTTCCTTTGATCTAAAGCAAAATGAAAACATCCATTTCTTTCCCTCCTCGTTTTGTATAGGTGTTCTTCCTCTGCAAAATTGGCTAGTAAGTAAGGAAAGAAAACGAATTATGGGGCACTGCAGAATTATTTGAAGCACGTTAATGCCAGCCTGCTGGGGATGTAATTTTTCCAAGTATTAGCAAACGTGTATTTTTTATACTTGAGATCGTTTGCTTTGCTTTTCATTCTTTTTTAGTGTCTGGGTCTGGTTGAAACAAAGGGAACAGAGTCGCCACAAACAGGGGCTGGAGCCCCCTTTGTCCCCCCCAGCTGTAGGCACAGCCCAGGCTGTAGCTCCCCTTCACGGGGGTTTCATTTCCATCTTCTTCTGTGTTCAAATCTTCAGCTCCGTCCAAAGGTGTCTGTTTTTCAGCGCAGGGATGTTGGAGGATTTTTAATAATGTGCTCATTTAACTGAATCAACAGCTGTCAGGAGCGGTTGTAGTAAATCCACAAAATGCACAAAGAAAAATACATACGTTTCCTGAAACAAAACACTTGAAACAAATTGGCTGCCAAAAAAAGCTGCTGAATTCTGGAATTGCAGACAGTGCACCAAAAGTGTTTTCTTCTCGCTGCTCTCCCCGGAGACCTCTCCCCACTTGCCTGCTGCAATTCTGCTGGAACTTTTTACCTGAACAGGTTGCTGTTAAAAACCCCACCGCTTTTCCCTGTTTGGTGGGTACGGAGCTCAGCTCCAGCGTGGATTTTTTGCGTTGCGCGCTAAATAGCTGAAACACCAAGACCGCAGCAAGAAGCAAAACCCAAATAATTGCATTACCGTCAAGGAAATGAGGCTTAATATCCCTGTGAAATAGCTGTCGAGGAGAAGCAGTGCTTCAACCCTGCCCTTCCAGGTAGGCGTTGTCAGGGTGCTCTGGAGATCTTGAAGCAGCTTCAGAGGGTGCTGAATTCGCACCCGAGCGGGTGCTGGTGGAGGGAGACCGGGGGAGCTTTGGTCAGTCAAAACCAAGGACTTTCTGCTTCCGTCCTCCCCCTGCTTTGCATAAGTGCTCAACGATTACACCTACAATTTGATCTTAGCGTCAGATAGAAAAACCTCTGCCTAAATAAACAATGGAATTACTGCTGAACAACAAAGGCTTAAAGAAGAGCGCTGCCTTGAGTGGTGTTATTATTATTGTTGTTGTGGATATTATTATTATTATTACTACTACTACTGTTACTATTACTGCAACTATTACCTTTTTAAAATAAACACGCATTACAATTCTTCACTCCTTAGGAAGTAAGTGTAGTTTGGCATTCATTGCTCGCTTAATTGATTTAGCAGGCAGCAAAATATAAAATGCAAAACCAAAAATGTCCCCCTCCCCCCCCCCCCCCAAATTCACAGCAATTAATTTGTCACCCAGCGTTACTTTGCTACAGCATCACAGCTGGCTTTTTTTTTTTTTCCTTCGGACATTGCATGAATCATCTGGGTTTCGTTGCATTTTAGCTACTGAGTTTATTCTTCCTGGAGTAAGAGAATATAACAGCAAAACTGTCGTGCTTCAGCCAGGGCATCGCAAGTGCGTGGAGCATTTACTGCGTGAGGGTGGCCAGGGGCGTTGCGCTGTGTTTTCTCTATTATTGATACCAATTTTCATATTTAGGAAATAGTTGTGCAGAGAGAAACAGTAGTTGGGGAGCCTTGTTGTCTATGAGGAGGTAAAACACAGTGGGATGCATTTGGAAACAGAGAGTATTATCTCCCGAAAGATTAT
>RSEF01000003.1:615932-617069 GCA_003993805.1 Himantopus leucocephalus
TGGCCCTTCCTTTGACCTAAATCGCCTCGCTAGGATGGTTTGGCCCCGCGGCAAGACCCAACCTCAATATTGGGCTGCACGTCCTGCCATCGCCCCTCGCCTGGGAAGCACCAGCCTCCCCCCGGGGTGCTGGTGGAAGGGACAGGGAGTGGTTTTGTGTCCCCGGCACTTGGCGGGGTGTTCCCTGTGCTTTCAGGGTCTCCCCACTGGGGAGGGAGCTGGCTGTGCCCCCCAGATGGGGTCTTGGGGCACTTGGGCAACGGCAGCGAAGTCCGAGCAAGCTGATGGTACTTTGTAGGTTGATGGCACGTTGCGCCCGTGGATCTCAAAGCGCTTTACAAGCTTTAATGAATGTGACCACTAACGTGATTTATAGTGCGATTCATTATTGGTATTGGAGGGACTGTATTCTTATTTTGTCATTTGCTGTTAAAATTAATACACTCCATGCTGGCTATAAAAGTGTATTTGCATTTAATTGCAAGTCAGAATGAATTAGTGGATATGATTTAAACTCAAACTCACTCCTTAAAAAGAAGTCTTCATTGGGGAAGGAAAAATCAAGCTCCATGCTGGATTTCTATGGTGGACGTAGGGATAGGGAGAGGAGGGGGCAGGCGGGGGCTCAGGTCTTTTTTTTTTTTTTTTTTTTTTTTTTTTTTTTTTTNAATGCCTTTGCCAGGAGGGGCTTAGGCAAAGTGGTCAAGCACATCTGCTCCTGGGAAGGTAGGGAAGAAAAGAGGTTACTAGTAATAGGGCAGCAGCACAAAGGGAAAATTGTACACTGGAAGCATTAGTCTCCTCTGCGGTGGTGTGGCCAGACTGGTTTAGCAGACAGGATGATAGATTGCTTTGTCAAGGGTCCCAGGGTGTGCCCTGAACTTGAAGCACTTTGTTTATCTTGAATAGAAAGGGAAAAGCACAGACATAATCGATGTCTAGTTTTTTAGGAGGGAGGAAGAGGTAGAGGAGGGAGCGGGGAGGCGGTGGGGGGAGGCCCTGGCTGTGGCTCTCCATTAACAGATGAACTTGGCTCAAGTCCAGAGTTTGATGAGAGAGTGTCACAGCCCTGGAGCTGGCCAGCCTTTTCAATAATTTTCCTTTTTTTTTTTCCCCCTCTTTTTTTTTTTTTTTTTT
>RSEF01000003.1:617169-661633 GCA_003993805.1 Himantopus leucocephalus
TTTTGGGTTTCTGATTATGCTGTCTGTTTCTGACAGTTGTTCAGCTACTTACCAGTCTTGGCAGGAGGCTGAGCCTGTAACATCCTGACATTTTTGCTTTTTAACAGGCCAGTCTCATCGTGCTGGAACAAACAGCAGCTTAACTGCATTTCACTCTAGCTGATTTGAATAACGTGTACTCTGGTCAAACAAGAAACTCCTCAAAGGAAGATCTCGGCGCCTTGTTTTCCGTCCTGCTGATACCAGGTGGATTTCAAAACGCACGGGAAGGGCATAGCTGGGGCTCCCCCCTTGCCGCAAAGGGCGGCGTTTCAGAGACGCAGAGGGTAGGTAGGAGCGGGTCACCTACCTGTCCCATGCCCCTTCGATGGGCTCCCGGCATCACACCTCGCTGCGAATTAGGAGGTTTGTTTGGTGGTTGCAGCTCTCTCTCACATGGCTGTTGCCGCTGGAAGGGGGGTAAGCGCAGGGATGGCCTTTGCTGGCGAATGCTTCGCCTGGCCACCTGGCTTCGTGTGGGCTGCGAGCCCTCGTTTTTGAGGAGGCTGGGATTTTCGAACCACGGCGGTTTGAAACTCCCAGCCTTGTTTCCTCTCCTTCCCCTTCGCAATTTTTTGCTAGCAGCTGATGCTGTGCGGCGCACTGAGCTGTGCTCTGTGGGAGGAAAGTACAAAGGCTGGGAAGAGGCTGCGGGGTACGGCTCCATGGTGCTGGGTGCCGAGACTCTGGGTCTGGAAGTCTCTCTCCTGAGAGTGGTTCTTCCCTTGCTCTCTATGTTGCGTGTCAAACCGTGACTGGTTCCATTGTGAACTTCCCAGCGACTTGGCACCCCTGTGTTTTTTCCCAGGCGTTTGCCTACGCACGTGCGCAGCTCCCCTGTGTAATGCCTGCACAGGACTCCCTGTTATCTGCCCATCGCGCTGTTTACCTCTACAGCATCCATTACGTGGGGACCTGAGTACCTTGGAGATGTTAATGAATACACCCTCACAATACTGGGGCGAGATAGGCAACTACTGTTTTACATCACGGCAGAGGTGGGGTGACTGGCCCCAGGTAAGGCAGGAGAGCTGCCGCAGAGCAGGGATGAGAGCCCGGTGCCGTCCCTGCTGCGCTGCCCTTCCCTCCCTGCCGGTGGCTGGGAAAAGCTGGGAAGTGAAGCAAAGAAGTGGTCGTATCTCCAAACCAACCTGTTCTTTACCAAGACCGTTCTCCCTGCGAGGGGTCCATTCCGCTTATTTGGCCACTTCACCTCTCGCCC
Organism: Himantopus leucocephalus; assembly: GCA_003993805.1. Taxonomy (NCBI): domain Eukaryota; kingdom Metazoa; phylum Chordata; class Aves; order Charadriiformes; family Recurvirostridae; genus Himantopus; species Himantopus leucocephalus. The sequence goes on from RSEF01000003.1 coordinate 618,431, forward strand.
CGTGTTTGAGCTCTGTGGACGTACAGACACTTGGTCTGGGGGATGCCTGCTTGGCCGCGGCTGTGCAACACCCCATCCCTCGGGGAAGAGTCACCCTGTACGTCTTCGGGGAGGCAGAGGGCTTCGCAGGGGCTCCCTGCTTTTGGGTAAACGGCATCAGTAGCAAAGGTAGGTTGTATGTCCAGGAGACAAGGCGGTGACCTTTGGGTCAAGTACCTGTGTCTGGAGAGCCCGCGATAAATATTGTACAGTGGGAACAATGGGGCTGTAACAGAGCTGCAACCGAAAAGGCTACGGCCGAGCAGCCGGCTGGCTAAGAGGCTGCCGGGGGAGCGGTGTAGTATTTCTACTTCAAACTGATTGAAATGTCGACTAAAAATCAATGTTGTTGACTAGTGATAATTTACAGTTTTCTCTGCGCTAAGTAGCCATGCACGTAAGGATGTGCTTGCCATGCCGGGATGAGCGCCGAGCGGTCCGGGTGCGGCGCTGAATCAGATGCATTATAGGTCAGCCCTTTATTTGTTTCATCACGACTTTTACACAGTTGTCATGTAATTTATGGCTGCTTTCACGTTGTCAAACATTTTCATTGCGGCTTCTTCTTAACACACTCCTGACACAAACACGGCTGCTTTAAAGACACTGTATTGTTTCATAATCTGAGAGGAGGACTATAAAACATCAAATTACACTATCTTCAGGCTAATCTAAATGCACTACAGATTGAAATCAGAGCTCATTTGTCCCTGATGCAAATTATTAAGTTCTAATTATAAATATCCATTTAATTACCCCATACATTTTTATTCTGCAGACCCTTCTCAGCAATTCTGTCTGAGATACAGTAGATGTATAGGAGAAAATCTGCAGTAATTAATGTGCATTTCCTAAATAATAAAGAACAAACACGAGCCACTTTGTTCATGGATGACATATCCGCACACACATTTTTAGCTATCCGTGTCACGGCATCAGATGCTGAATGCTAATCTAAAAATAAATGGAAAAGACAAAAATTCGAAGTTTGGAGGTTTATCTCGTTCCCCCTGGTTGTGGAGAGAGCTGGGTCCTTCAGTGCCTTGTGCCCTCCCCGTGTGAGGGACGAAGGTGGCTTGGGGGAGCACGGTGTTGTGTCGCTGGCTCCCGTCTCATGGAGGTGCTGGTCCTGAAGCCTCCTTGTACTGCAAACCCCCAAAATCCACGTGCATCTTGCAGTAAAACAAACCGAGGGAGCTACTTTCTGCCTTGCCAGCCTCTTCAAGTTTTCGGTTTCATGCCCAACGGCAGCCGAGCAGGTTACAAAAGCCCCTCTCAAACAGCGGTAGAAGATGCTTGCAATCCCCTCCCTGCTTCTGCGCTCGTGCAGAACCTGAGGGCAGGGGAAGGGGCAGGCATGGAGGAAAGTGTCTGCTGGGGCAGATCCTGCTCGGAGTCACCCCAGGTGGAAATCCTGAGCGGCTCCCCTGCAGCCAGGAGAGGCACTTGGTAGGCACAGCAGCATAGAGGAGCTTGGGATCAACCTCTTACGGTTATTTATGTTTAGATTAACGGGGAGCCTCATCTAACATCCACTGAAGTCTAGTAAAAAACTCGGAGAACGTGGCAGGCATTGACTCAAGCCCCGATGGAAGTGATGTCTGTCAAAAATTGCCAGCGCAGCGTGGGGGTGTGTGTTGCGCGTGTACCCATATACATATATGGGGTAAAAATCTGACTGCACAGCAGTTAATGTGAGCATTACCACAGGCTTCGTTGCACTCCGTATTTATACCCATATTTGCATCTGCTTTCTGGGTGATAGGGTAGGCTTTCTGGAAAGGGTACTTGTACGGTATCAGCTATTATAAGTAAAAATCAGCTTTGAATTTTCTTAGACATATATTCCGCTAAAGGTTCATTCATTTTGTCAGTTAAGAAGATGAAGGGCTGCAGCGCTGTCCTCAATTCCCAAGGAACTTTGTCCTTACGTATTATAATAATTTTATCACAAACTTTGTCCTAGAGTCACAGGGCACTAGGAAGAAAATCATAAAAGTGGAAAAAGTGCTGGTAGGAACCTAAGGACCTTTATATAAAGAAACCAAACCAAACCCAAGCCTGATTTCCTAAATAAGAGAGTAATTATATTGGCTTTTCTAAAGGCAATAGTGTTTTTTGAAAGATCAGCCTGTCTATTTTTTTATTTTATTTTATTTTTTCAACTTGCATCGCAATTATTGTACTGCTTTGAAACATGTTTTTTATTGTGATTCCTCTGTAGCGCAGTCACCGTGCAGAGGAGATTCCGTGTGAGTTTTTGCATCTTGTCATAGCTATTACGCAGAAACTTTAACTACAGCCTAACTGGGCAGTAGAACGGTGAGCAAGCCATGCTGCGGGCATGCCGGTGCTTTAACTCCTGCATGATCTGCTTCTACCTGAGAGCTGAGTGCGTCTATCTGCTTGTGTATTGAGTAGAAAGTAAGTTGTGTATCCCATCACCCATACTTGCATTTTATAGCTCAATAGTCATTATTATTATTATTATTATTATTATTATTATATTATATCCTACAAATGCATTGGTCATTGTATTGTTAATGTATGGTAGGGTGCTCTGGCTAGGACAGGCTCTGCTCGCTAATGGGGTCACTCGTGTCAGGGTGTGATGTATGGATTATGTTTACCGTGGCATGTTTTGTTTGTGAGCGAGGCTGTGGGAGTGGAGCAGATGATGAATGAAGATACTCCACGGTTTCACGCTTGTCCCTGTGGTCGCAAGGCTCCAATACAATAAAGAGCTTCCTGTGATGGAGAGTTATTTACGTGCCCGTAGCAGACTTAAAGCTTTAGGTCTGTGGCTGAAGTTGAAGGTGTGACAGTCCACCGCTTTGGTATTTTTGGTTAAAGCTGTTATGTGACCCACATAAACGCTTGGGGTTTGTTGTGAAAACCTTGGTAAGTGTGTGAACCATCCAACTATGTGATTTGCCTGGCTGAAACATTGGTCTGTTTTCTATCTCTGGGTCTCCACACATCACCTGGGTGGTCTTCATCGCCAAAACACGAACAGCCAAGTAGGTGTGTGCGTGTGTGCTGTTGGGGACCCCAGTGATGAATGCCTTCAGAGGCCTTCCTTACCCTCCAAGATGTATGTAAAACATTAACTCTCTTAAAAATCAAGGCTGCCTTAGTGCCTTCACGCCTCTATTGGGCAAGTGGACTGCAGAGGTGGGAGTCACAGGTGTGGCAAGCATGGCCTTTGCCCTCCAGGCGGCTGCCTTGTCACTGTGGCAGAAGTACACTCGGAGCTTCTCGCTGGTCTGTCCTGTGGGTCCTGCTTTCCCTTTCCCCTGTCTCTGCATCCGCTTAAATGGACAACTGTGGTCTGCACGCAGTTTCTTCTTACTTATCTCCTGAAAGAGACAGAGTCCAACAAGCTTTTACCCACCGAGTCTATAGAGAAAACGGCCAGGCAATTTTTGTTTCAATCTAGGCGTCTCTCCGGAGCACTAGTTCCAGAGACTGATCAATAGGTTTTATTGTAGACCTCACTGTCTCTAAAAGCACCGTGACCTTATCCCGTCTAAAAATAGTGTTTGCTCTTGCTGCCTGCAGAACCTTGACCTGTGAAAACCCATTTGGAGCATAACTGACACGTGCAGTCAGCTGTGCATCCAAGACCCTTGCACGCTGCGGAGAAAGCTCCCCGCACTCCTTGTAGCCCTTGTTGAGAGGGAAGGGTGCAGAGATAGATGAGGTGCCCTGCTCCCGAGGAATCCCACGGTGGATGAAGGCTGGTCTTCCCAAGGTCCTGAGCAAGCGTTGCTTCACCCGTGGGCAGCGCAGGCGGTGGGGAAGCGAGCACCCCTGAGCATCCATCCACTTCGTTTGGGAAGAGCCTTGCATGCAAGCCCAAATACGCATTCACACCAGCACCTTGTGCCAAGAGCATCTCTTCTGTGAGACATGGCTTTGCTGTTTCTACTGGGACAGTTGCTGAGCCCTGGCGGCTTTGGGAGGCACCATTCTGGAAGGCGTGGTCTCCTTTTCTTCTAAAACGCTCTTCTTAAGATTGGACAAGGGAAGGTCATCGGTTCTTTGCCGGTGGGTGTGTTTTATTCATTAAGGCACTTGCCAAAGACAGAGTGTGGGGGGAGACCTCAGTGTAGATTTTGGTGACTGCAGGGGCTTGAAGTAGCCACTAGATACTTGCTGCCTATGGCAACATCTGGCAGAGGAGAGGACCTCTTGCACGTGTGTATCCTCCACCAGAAAGGGTTTATTTGGTGTTTTCCGTGCAAATGAAGAGATGTGGGAGAAGAGGAGCCTGGGGACCCTGCTGCCCCTCCCTGCCCGCTGCGGCCGGGCTGCCTGGCAAGGGTTAACCATCCTCCCCGGTGAGCAAGGTCTGGTGCTGAGCCTCTGGGAGATGAAAAGGGAAGCCAGCTATGATTGCAGAGCTGTAAAAGGTGGCATTTTGTTCTCCCGCTAACAAAAGCCAGGACTATTGTTGCCTCTGAGCTTGAAAGAGAGGTCACCGGTGGTATTAGTGCAGCTAATCACATAAGAGGCCGGGTGGGCTCAGCGCACGGTGTCTGCTGCTGGTGGGGCTGAGACCGGCCACCCCGGGCTGTTCCCAGGCACAGGTTCCTCTTTGGTTACACAAAATGTCTGCTCCCGCTCTCCTAATGCATAGGCTATTATTAGCCGGTGTCACTCAGTTATCTGAGAGTGGCGCTTTTAGCTGCCATCTAAGTGCCTGACACTTGGGTTTACAGCAGATTAAATTAAATTTTAGGCTGGTTTGGCTTTATTGGGTGTAGACAAAAGGAGCAGCTGCCGTGGAAATGTAATCTGGCACTGACGTGGATGGGGAGCCCTAGCTGGTCTTCCCTTCTGCCCGGGCTTGGAGGGTCTCAACATGCGGATGATGACTGTTTTGAGAGTGGGTACCTAAAACACCATCCCCTGGAGCGTGGGCACCCGCATCTCCGGCTCAATGCTGGGCCATGTCCCTACCAGCCAAAGCGTGTTGAGATGGAGAGCGTTTAGACGTGACCAGCTGGCAAGTGCGCACACCAAACTGGCACTTATCTTTAGAGTGTCTGTCCAAATGCTGTAGGGCAAAGCCCGTGATAAATATTATTTACTTATTGATGGGTCTGTTGGTGCAATCCATTCCTTTTGCTGCTGGGCACGTTTTTGTCTTATTTATTTTTTGGCTAAAAAAGCGGCAGGCCTACAGGAAGATTCTGCACAAGTTTATTCTGCCCTACAAGCAGATCAGGTCAAGGCCAGGTCCAGAAATCTGTCAGAGATGCAACCACCTTAATTGCCAGCTGTCGCTGCAGGTGGGTGGCACAAGGGGTGGTCATCCCAAGTGAAGGTGTGGGTGGGAAAGGAATTCAAAAACAGGGTCCGCTTCGGAGACTGTGTTCTTCTGGGGCAGCTATGGGTGGAAAAATTATCTGGTAGAAGACCTCTCCCTGACATCCGCTGCTTGAAGGGCATTCTTAGACATCGGATCTAATATCACCTCTATCTTTAAAGTTAGATTGATAGGGATCAAGGACACCTCGCAAGATCAAGACGTGGCTGGCCCTGCTCCAAAACTGCTTTCTCAATAACCTTCCTCAAGAAGGGAAGGGTAGCGGCAGGCCAGTAGTCAGCAAGGCTGTTCGTGTCAAGAGATTTTTCACTTCAGCAGGATGACGGTGTTCTGGGGCCGCTGGCACCTTGCCCTCTTGAAGTGAGGCATCAGACCAGTCATCGCCCCAAAAAACCTGAGGTGGTGGTGGGCTTTGCAGGGCAGGAGAGCTAGGTTCAGCCCAGAGCTGGTGGGAGCAAGCGCTCTGCACGTTGCGTTGAGTCAAGCTGGGTGGAACTAGCAGGAAAAAGCAGATGTTACAAAAGGTAGTTGCTGGATTAAAATGCAGTCCCCCTCTTGAATTTATTGGCATCTTTTCTTGACAGCGTTGGGTTCAATGACTGGCATAACCAAATGTCATTTTTCCTGTATATCTTGGCATCAACTCCAGCAGGCTGGCCTGCTTCCTCTTGAATCCTGCACCCCACTCATCATCATCCTTCCCATTTAATTGCCTTCTGGCGTTGGGAGAGTGTCTGTGGCTGTGGTTTGTGTGCAGGGTGCATTTCAGGGGAGCATCCACAGGTGCTGTAATGGGCGTTTCTACACCGATGGAAGGAGGTATGATCTTGGAAGCCCTGGAGCCAAGGTTTTCGTGGGCAAAGGGCAAAGTGGAAACACCTCTTCGGTTTCTCTGCCCAGCCCTGCTTTTGGCCTTGAGCTTGACAACTCTGATTATTATCAGGTTAAATTCGCCACCTTTCGGTATGAGGTCAGGACAGTGGTGGGAGGAAGGACAGAGCTGTGATGCAGGTGCCGTGCAAGCCTTGGCGCGGGAGGCTGGTTGCCCCCTGCAACCTCTGGCAAGTTGAAGACCTTCTTGAGCAGCCTACAGGGATGTGCAGTGAGTCTGGCCAAGTTTTGGTCCTAGCACTTTCCCTCATTCCCTGAGGGACTTTGGGAGAGTCACAAATAATTCAGCTCAGTGTGATGTTTGTTTAGTCGCAGGGGTAGTGTTCAGTCTCTTAATTTCAGCACGTGGTAGTGTGTTCATCTGAAAAATAAGAACTTTTTTTGAGTGGGTAGTACATTTGCTGGAAAGTGTGATTGGGTGAATTCAGGTGCAGGTTCAGCTGACAAAAAAGAAGAGAAATTCATAAAGCTTTTGGTCACTGAACCAAAATCTACGCATCTTCTATTTCATGTCCATGCATTTTTTCCCTCTGAATTTTCTGTTTGGAAACCAAATGGAAAATCTCTTTTACGTCCTGTGCTAATTATGATACGGACCCCCTATGAAGGGGGTTAGGTTTACATTATTAATGACTGTGCAACGGTTTGACAGCCTCCATTGAAAAATAGTTATCTGCTTGCCTTGTCTTATTTAGAGTTTTGTTTACTGTTGTGGCAAGATCAGTTGCCCTGTGCGGGTCTGAGGTCTTGTATGGATTTCTGGGCACATCTATAGGTATACCTCACCTATACGTTTTGCCAATAGGAGTTTTGCAACAAGTGGATAACGTGGTTTAATCACCCCAACTGACCAATGGTAGCATTGCTTTGAAATGTACGCTGTTAGCATTGAAAGTCTCCCTTGCCCATAATATTTTGTGAGTCTGGGATTTAGGGGGAGGATTTTACTGCGTGCTGAGTGTGGCGCTCTCCGTCTCAACGAGGCTGTCCCTGATGTCTTACGCGTCTGCCAAGGAGCCGTGTGGCTTGGCTTTGGGGAGGGTGGTGGCTGCTGCTCTTTCTAAGAAGCTCTTGGAAATCCGGGTTTTGATTCCATAACTCTCAAACATACGTTAGTCATTGGGGCTACAGTATGTAAATAATCCAGTCAAATTCGAATCATGTTTGCATAATTCACACCTCATGTCTGATGGGAAAAAAAGTGAAGTGTTCCCTTAAATTAACAAAAACCTGTAATTATTTTCTTCTACATGCTGAAATTGGAGAGAAAGGCATCTCCTTGAATTTTATTCTTTGTATAATTTGTTTTTGCTGTTGTTTCAGAATAATTTAGTAATGTATTTGTTAGGAACTGGCAGCATCTGCTAATTTTCAGAGCTATCACGATGATGGTAACATAAAAACTTGAGGCCAAAAGTGGGGCCAACACCTTATTTGCAAGCATTCACATTTATTTTGGTGCTAACACTGCTCTGCTAGCAGAGGAATACGGCGTTCAGCATAATAAGAGTATGAAAATTTGGCCCTAAGCAATCATTTCTGCTGCGCTGGGGTCAGATTGCGGAGCCTTTACTCATCCCGGTAAGCATTAACCTTCAGAGAACAATGGCTGTAATGAGATTACCTGGGTAAGTGCTTATCCCATTGGGAAGGGAGTTGCAGAGCCTGGACTCACTCGTATTTTGGGAGAGATAAAGAGGGCTCTTTGCTGCACAGGTCCCTTTCCTACCTGTGCCGACAAAGGGGAAGGTGCCTGGCAGGGCAAGAGGGGAACGCTGGGGACACCAGCCGGGGCCGGCTGGGAGTTAACGCTGACGCCTTTCGAAGCAGTGGTTTAGCTGTGTGTTGTCTTTCCCGGATTAGCCACGCTGAGAAGGGGAAAAAAGAAAAAAAAAAAGTCAGTGTTTGAGTGACGTGAACAAAGTAATTGACTATCAGTATCAAGAATTACTGCACAACCATGCAGGGGACAAGTCAGAACATAACTTGACAAAACCCTGCAACAAAGGGCTGCTCAAACACACCCTTGAGTCTAGGGAGCTGTAAATTGAGCTTCAATTCCAATGAAATACTTTTAGGCTTTGTGTGTGTTTTTGTATCTACTCGCAGCGATTCAGTGCCACACAGGAGGTGACTGAAGTCTCCGAAAAGAAACAGCAAGCACCATGCTCTGCCGAGCACTGAGATCAGCAGTTCGTATCAGTCCATGGCAAAGTGGCTTTAGTCTTCACAAATCCCATGGGGTTTCTCTGATTCCCATGTCATTTTTCTGTCTGGNTTCTTTTTAAAAAAAATGGGGGGGGGGGGGGTGAAACAGCTCCTCAGTCATCTTTTAGTTGCTGTTTTTTTCACAAGGGAGAAACAAAGAAGGGGACCTTGTACCCTGCCATGTGAGTGCAATGATCTTTCTATGAGCAGCTCCACACCCATTTCTTCCTACAGGTTAGAGACACATTTTTGGCACTGGACACAGTAAGCGTTCCAACATGTTTTTAATCTGCAGCTCTCACGTCTTTAAAGGTCTGGTATCATGGCTTTGGTTGCGTGCGCATATTTCAAGGTACCCAAGTAGTGCAAAATGCAAAATGCGGGTAGAGTACAGTGACATGAATTTAATCTGTTGGTAGGAGTTTGTTTGGTGTTTGTTCTACCTGTCCTTCCGTGACACTCAGATTTTTCCTTGTGGCACTAGGTGCCTCTTCTGGATTTCTAGGCATCTAATGAAAGGCTAGTGATAGCACCCTGCAATACTTTTTGCATTTATTCCTAAATACTGAAAGCCATCAACTGCATTTGCTAGGCATGCGAAGTCAAATGCCTTTGGTTGTTCGCTTTCTAACCAGCATGCACTTAAATGATGAAACATGGTGCCAAAATCCACTGAACTCTTTCTGTTGGCTTGGGTTTCGGATCAGGCTCCAAATTCTGATTTCATTCCTTCCCCATTTGCCACAGATGTTGAGCGTGCCAACTTGTTTTTCCCTCCGCCTCTCCGGATGCCATTGCCACAGCCTGAATTCAACCAACCTCTTGATTTCTCAGATGCATCTCTTAACGGGCAAAGCTGCAGGAGCAAATGCCCGGGGGGGGACCTCCCAGGTCACTGGGTTTGGGCTGCGGCCATCACACGATGCCTTTGACATCCAGAGATGCTGAGGTGGCTGCATCTCGCCTCGTTTTGTGTTTTACTCCAATACGCTGAGACGAGAACAGTGCCTGTGGTGGAGCGGCGGGTGGGGAGGAGGGAGGAGGAGATAGATGATCCCTCTCTTGTTCTGGAAAGATTCAGCGGTTGCCCTTGGTCCTTTCACCTCTGCGGGGCCATGTAAGGGTTACAGCATTTTAGACATTTCCCAAAGTGTCAGCGTTTGGAGCACCATTAGGAAGAGACTAGATGAATGACCAAAATGTGGGGGCAAAATAAATTAGGCAGTTCACAAGCTGCAAACAAGTCATTTGCGGGGAATAACGAAAGCTTGTGGTTGCGAGGCATTCCCTTCTCCCGCCCATTGCAGCAACGTTTATAAATCAGGGTAACAAAACGGGAGCCCTTATTAGGCCTCGCTGACATTAAAGGTGCATTTAGCTGCAAAGTGTAGCACTGGCTGCTATAAAATCAGACGGATGCTTGAACTACGCTGCAGCCCGCTTGGAGATGACAGCAAGGCTGTGCCTTCAGGTCTGGGTCAAACCCTCCTTGGGTGTCACGTTTTCCGTCCTGCAGAGCGGGGCTGTTTGGCTCTGTAGGTTCAAGCCATGTTTTTCCCCGTTTGTGGCTCTCTCTGGTTCTGCCTCCTGAGGCGTTGCTCCGTCCTCCTCTCCCTGTCTAACGTCTCCTGCCCTCCACTCCCTCTGGGATAGCGGCTGTGGTACCCGGCACGTCCCTTTGACCAGTGACACCTCCTGTCCCCTGTAATCCCATCTGTAGGGTCCCTGGCCATGCCAAAACCCTCCTGGTTATCTGCTTCCTCCATCGCGCACAGGGAAACCTCACTGGCTGGTGTAGGTGCTCGTAAGTGAGCGGTATTATATTACTCCACATAAACGTCACATTAATGGAGCATTATAACCAAAAGATGCTCGTAGATCACTCTAAACCATTTTAGGCATCTGTTATGCTTCCGCCACCTGCTCTTCACCCATTCGTTTGTGTTTGGGATGGGAAGGATGCTGTCTGGAACCCTGGAGAGGACTTGGCGGTGGGGGGGGAGGTGAGAACGAGCCAGCGCAATGGAGCAGCCCACCTCCCCGCCGAGACCGCCACCGGCGCGAAGCCTGGCTCCACCAGCCCGTGTTGGCCATGCCAGAAGAGGCGTCGCAGCGGGGCACTGAAGGGTGCGCCGTGGCTTGGCTTTGAAAGGGTGTTGATAGAAAGTGCTGACTTATCTGAGCTGGCTCAACGCCTTCTGAAAGTCCGGTGTAGGCAAGGGGGGAGCCCGAGTGTCGGCGCAGCTGAAAGCCCACGGTGCCTCGTCTGTGACGGCTTTCTAGATCACACCATGTAACACAGCCCAACAAAGGGCCTTTAAATCCTAGTCAAGAAGACAGACAATAGAAGGTCAGAGTTTAAAAGAGAAAGTGTGCCTCAGACTGATGTAATTCCCCTTCTCCCCCCTTTTCTTAGTGTGAATCCTTTGATATTTGAGCAGGGAAATCCTCTTTATCGGGAAACTCCACCTCCTCTTATCTCATACTCCCTCGAAAATGCTATCTGCTCTCCTGCCTTTTGTGCCTCCCAGCCTGGTTTGTGGTGGACACCTCCCTGCGCAGGCGCGCTGCCCTCCCATCCCTCTCACCCAGTGGGCGCAACAAGGCTTGGGGCTTGATGCAGGGACTCACTGGAAGTAAACACACTCTGGCTAATTACTGCCTTGGGGAGCCACGCTCGCCTGTCAAGGTCAGCATCCTGGGAGCAGCGAGAGGATGAACCTCCAGGTAACGTTGGTGAGGTGCCCCAGCCAGTCGTAGCAGTAGCTGGGCTTGGGTCAGCATGAGAGCAGCCTTAGAAATGTGGGAGGTTATTTCTGCAATCAGGCCCCTCTGCTCAGCCCACATTTAGGTGGATTGGAGGAACCTCCTCCTTGGAGCTGGAGGAGCCCACAGCCACAAGCGAAGAGGCAAAAACTCGTTTGCAGACGAAGCACAGCGGTGCTGGAGCTTTGCAGAGTGTGGAGGACTGCAGTGTGCTGGGAAGGAGCGAGCCCATGGGAGGGAAAACCCATCAGACATCGGCCTGGCTTCCCTGATGTCTCCACCCATGCTGGAAGAATCTTTGTTACCTATTTTGCATTTGCCACCGGCCACTCGCTGCTGTGTTGTGCAGCACGGCTTGGACATACAGGGGTTTGCAGATGAGGCAACCTCGACCCGTTGTGGTGCTGCCCTCGCAGCAGTGGCAGTCGAATGACAAGGCATAGGTGGTGAAGCCTGCCCGTGTTTACATTTCAGCCCAGCAAATAAAGGTCTCCCTCACCTACTTGCACTGTAGGGCAATCTTTTTCATAAAAAATGCAAAACTAGCCATGTTGGGGTCAGACCAGGGGTGTGCGCCAACCGGTGTGCTCTTTCTGGCCTGGCCAGAGTGGGAGCCCTTGGAAGGAGCAGAAGACATAAAGCAGGTAGGGCATTACCCATCCCCTGCTGTGCTCTCTTATCTTTCCTCTGCGGCGTCGCGGGTTGGACTAGAGCATCCCTGACTCTCCCTTGAGCTTATGCCCATCCCCTCTGGTTACTTGCATGTATTTTGCCTGAACTGGGACTTGGGAGGTTGCATTACGTTGACGATTGCATCAGATAAGTCATATTTCTTAACCTCTGTGCAATGGGCTCCAGCAAGACTTGTTAGCGCTCTTAATTTGTTGTAATAAACAATTGCAAAGCTGGGAAAAGGGAACGTCCCTGTGCGTACGCTCAAAGCCACTGGGTATCTCCATGGAGCTGCGACAGCTCTGGAGACCAAAGAGCTTCTGTTCTTCTTCTGCTCTATGGAAAATCAGATCATGGCTCTGACCCGTGCTGTTGGTAGTCACACAGGACCAGGCTCTTCTTCCACACAAGAAGGTTGTCAGCTGGTGTAACTCAGTGGATGTCAGTAAGAGTATTGTCAACATACTTTCATGTAGGGCAGCGCGGAGATGTGCCCAATGCATTTTGGAGTGTGGGAGATGTTGGGTGTCTGTACAGATGTCCAGCTGGAGCCAGTGACTGCTAAGGTAATACCCAAGGAGTTTTGTTCTTTCTGCATCCAGAAGAGCCAGCGAATGATCTGTAGACACACCTAGGGCAACCCTTGGGGCGTAAATCAGATGGGACAGGCCTGGCCAATTTGCACCAGCCGATGTTCTCGCCCTCAAGACTCATCCCTGAAGTCAGATGGGAATGGCCACCGAGTTTTTCTCCTCAAGTGACTTTTCGAGTATGTTGGGTTTTGTCATTCGCGTTGCTCTCTCCCCTCCGGTCAGCCCTCAAACACGCGGGGCTTGGGCAAGAGTTCACGGCACTTTTCAGTAACGTTTTACCATCTTCCCAGGCTACTTCTGTGCTCTTGCACTTCCAACTTCTTATAGCCTGGAAGAGAGCTTGGCTGTGAGAAGGCTGTGTCCACAAAATGGTGCAGAGTGGAAGGAAATGGTGTCGTTAATTGTGCAGTTTATGTAGACTGTAATTCTTGCAGCCTTCAGGTCCAACCCAGATTAGCGCTCCCTTAGCTTAAAATAACAAAAAGGGAACTTTCAGAATCAGAGCAAAAATATTAGCATGATGAAACATGTTAACAGGTAGCCATTAGCACTTTATGTCTGCATGAATAGTGTCTTTAAGTGTTTTATTGGTAACAGAGCAGGAAGGATGGGCAGAAAATGGCATTCATTTTCAAACCGGCATGTTGCTTTAATTGCTTTTTTTTTAATTGTCATCGCTTGTCAGGGAGGATGTCTTCTCAGTCAGTGTAAGCTCTGGGCTGGGGAGGTGGCCTTGGGACAGGGCTGGGTTTCAAATTTCTTTTGCCAGAGAGAGGAAAGGAGCAGTTTGTCTGGACAGGACCTGTTATTACTCTTATTTTGCTGTTATAATATGTGAGAGATACCTGGCTCTGAAAGAAGGGTGAGGGGTAGGTGTGGTGTGGAGCAGAATGTGAGTGTAATGTTCAGGGAGGTGCTGGTCAGTTCAGGTGCGTGAGATGTTGCTGCTGCCAAATCACGGAGAAGTCACGACGCTGAGCTCAGCTCCTGGTTGCACCGATGCTTTGCTGGTTGCAGTTTGACTGATCGTTGATGGTCATTCCTGAGCAGCAGCGTCCAGCAGTTGCTTAAGGGAATGGTAGACATTTATTTGCAGAATTAAAACAAAAAAAAAAAAAGGAAAAAAAACCCCAAACCAGGGTGGGAAACTGGCAAATATTTGCACCAGAGATTAAGGAAAATCCTTTTGGGTTTGTTGATAGTGTTGAGGACTGTAGAGGAAAGGCCATTGCTACTCTGCACCAAGCAGTGGCACGTGCCACTTCCAATGGCTGGAAGTGACTCCCACACCGCTTAAGCTGCGTGGTCTTCCTGAATAACCCTGAGACCTGGCGCAGCCCTGCCCATCTCTATTTCCACCCTCTTTTATCATCCAGTTGGCACTTCCTCCATCGTGTGGAGCTCTCTGGCATCCTGCTTCTACCAATGTGGAGGTCCTCGGGGCCGGGGGGGGAAAAAGATGCATGCCATCGCTGGCTGCTATGGCCCCTTCCCGTTGCATCCCTTGAAAAACGTGCCTTGTGGCTGTTTTGTTTGTGTCTCAGCAACTGGCGGCCCTTCTTGTTGATGGAAATGTCAGACCTTGCCTCGGTATTGACTGCACGGCTGGGTCTACGTGTCTCGCTGCTGGCGAGGAGCTGGCCTGGGGCGAAGCCTTTCTTCCACCCGCGCCTCTCTCTGCCTGTTTTCGAGCCTGTGTGTTGATGAACATGAGTTGCCTCCTATTTCTTATTTATATAAGGTTTTCTGGGGGTGACAGCCTGCTGGCAGTTGGTGTTCTAGGTTGGTTCTCCACGATGAAGAAGCACTTAGTGGTTGCTCAGCTAGTTTTGTTGGTGATTTTGAGTTTCTTGTGAGGTTTTGCTGGCGGGTGCACGCGTGGGCATGGGTCTGGCTGTGGGGAGGGACGTTGGTGCCCTCCGTGTAGCCGGAAAGCCTTGAAAACCTCTGCCCTGGGTGCAAAATGTGCCTTTTGTGCACAACTTTTCATCCTTCCTTCCTTTATGTCTTTCTTCATGGAGGAAATAGAACATTGCTGGCAGTTGTAGCATGTGCCTTGTTTTCTTACGGGAGCGCTACATTAATGGCAAAAACATGGCCTGGATGCTGCTCTACGGTCCTCAAAAAATCTGTTTCTTTTCCCCCCTCTGCTCTGGTGTGGCCAGTGCGAGGACGGTTCCCACCTTTCTGCCGTGTGTTTTCGGATGGCTGAATTCTTGCAAGACGGTAGCAGGGTTTACACCTGGGTAGCCCAGGGCCACGGGCAGCTCCGGGGGTCCCATGCCGTCCTCCCTCCCAAAGCTGTGCTGCGAGCTAAAATGTTATTTCCCTCCCCCTAGACCTTACAAGGTTTTTAACTGTATGCTCTTCCCTAGGTTTTAACTTTTTCGGCTTGAATCTAAGCAGCTTTAATCAACATAAACGCTTGTGGTGAGTGTAGGGTGCTGCATTTAATAAAGGGTGAGCTTTTTTCCCCCCTTTTTCTTTCTTTTCTTCTTTCTTTTCATCCCTTATTTTGCATTCTGCTGCACTCGATCCGCGTTTAATCCCTGCCCTTCTGTCTGTTGAGATATTATGTTTTTTTAATAGTGCTTGTTTATGACTAAGGTCAAAGACAGTATTTCAGAACAAAAATTAGAGTTAGTTCATAATTGAGTACATATGTACGTTACTGTTTATTTTTATAGTTTGCTAATTTATTTTTAAACAGCTCGGTTGAGCCAACATGTTTATAGGTCTGTTTATCACATGTCTTGCCAGTCGGAGTGCTAAAAGACACATGCTTTTCAATAGCACAGATCTGAAGTTAAATTAGATAATACCACCAGGTAGCAATTTAATTACATTAATTGAATGTTTAGGTTGAAATGTAGTTTTGCAAAGGCTATAATGGAATACATTTATAAGTGTCTGCATATAAATCTTGGCATTTAAAATGTTACTCAAGCCTGCTGGCGGGGAAATGAAACTCCATCGAGTGTTTTTGAGGGAGAAAAAGGGTACTTCGCCACGAGTAGCGAAGCGCCTGTGCTTGCAGTTGCTTCGGGTTTGGGCACCGTCCCGGCTGTCGTCGCGAGCCTCTGCGGGTGCCCCTTCCTGTAGCAGGAGCTCACGGGGAGTTACGTGGCCGGACGGCTGCGTGACCTGATCTGGTACGCAGGGGTCGGAAAAACAACTGCCCGTACGAGTCCTGATGGAGAGATAAGGGGTGAGCGGGCACTTTGCAGGGGGGCAGAGAGTCGTATGTTAGCCAATGTGGAGAAAATGTTTGTCCTGCTGAAACCAAGCCCTCTCGGTCGTGCACCGAGCGATTTCCCAAGCTTGCCAGCTGCCGTACCGGATTTTACCCGCGGACTCTGGCCGTGGGCTGCTTTACCCGGCCAGAGAGCTGCAAAACAGCCTTCGAAAGCCAGCTTGGAGGAAGCACCGCTGAAGAGCAGAAGCTGTGAATGAACCACGCTCTCCAGCCCGGATGGGGATTTAATCCTCAGCGTAAACATTTTCAAATAACGTATTGTCAGGAGAGGGAGAAGGAAAATTCCTCAGTTGTTTGGTGCCCAAGAATAGCAGGCTTGGTTAGGAAAGGTCGGGAGAAACTGCTCTGGTGTTGTTTGGTTTTGCTTACACCGGCAGCTTCTGCATGCACCTATTTCCAAGCAAAATATTAAAATCCTGGTGTTTCTAGTGGGACTGGGGCTGGCTTTTTGCAGCTCCTTTTTAGGATCTGGAGAGCTGAGCAAGTCTGGTTTCAAAAGAAAAAAATAATATAAATAAAAGGAGCAGGAGGTCATAGGTTGATTTTTATCGGGGCTCAGGGGTAGATAAGGGGTAGCTAGAGGGAAGTCACAGCTTGTGCAACATTCTTGTGCTACGGTGGGCCATCTCCTTTTGGGTGCCTGCATGCTGGGAGGGATGGAGGAGGAAGAGGGGGGATAAACACCCGGGCAGCGGGAAGCGTTCGGAAATAAGCTGGTGGTGAGCAGGCCCCTGGCATTTCTCAGGCTCTTGTATTGCAGACAAGCCAGGAGAAACGCATTGGGCTCAGCACTGGGATATTTCCATCTGTTTTGTGGGTATACTTGTGTGCGGGGGGACTCGGAGCCTTTCCCTGGTCCTTATCTGGTTTGGGATGGTCAAGTGAGGTGTGTTTGTTTTTTTTTTTTTCCCCCCCAAATCACACCTTTGCTAAGTAGGTTATCTCTCCAAATACTCATGCCCAGACGAGGCATGGCTGGGGCAGGGGCCTGAGGGCAGCAGGAACAACTGTGCAGGTCCAGGTCACTGCAGACCTTCTCTGAACAACCCAAGGCTCTAGCAGATGGCTGAGGAGTAGTTGTGTTCTTCTACTCGGTCTTACTCGTTGCTTTCTCCAGCTTGTAGCTTTTCTACTCGGGCTTTGCTTTGACCCGGGTTTCATCCTGCAGCCTTTTGTACACCTGAGGTTAGCTCCCAGATGCTGTCTTTGGGAGCTCTACACCACCCTCACTGTGCTCTGGTGGCCCGAGCCAAATGTCCCCACCAGACTCGTCCAAGAATGCCTGCAGGACCCGTCGCTGCTTTGGGCTCCTGCGCCTGCAGCGGGGCTTGAAGCGTGTCTGGCGTGCTCCAGGGTGAAGCCTTCCGCTTCGTTTCCCTTGCAAAGCACCTGATAAAAATGCACACCAGCTCTTCGCTGCACTGAACTCAGACACGGCAAGTGGGTCCAACTGGGGCATCTCCTCCAGACAAAAATCGTCATGTAGATACAGCCAGTGGTGCTCTTGGCTAATGCAAAACACCTGCACAGATGAAAGGAAGGGATTTTTCTGGTTGTGGAGACTAGGTGAAGTTTCCTGATCCAAGCAGGAGATTTCCATACCTGTGCAAGAGGTTTTCATGAGTGTGGCTGGGATTGAGGTGAGACGTGAGTACAGGGAGAGCCTGGAGAAGCAGAAGTGGATGCCATGGTCCATGCTTGCACAAACCAGAGGGATTAGTAGGTAAAGAGGTGTGTGTGAGGAGTCCACGGGGCCATTGGCACAGTTCCCGGTGACTGGCCTCACCGTTTGGGCAGTGGGTGCCTGCTTCTTCGTCAAGCTCTGACAGCTTTTGGCTCATCACCTATACGAGGCCACTTGTTTCCCCCTGGTTTTGAAGGGCTGACACGTGCTTCCAGCCTCATGCCAAGGACAAGTAATGTTGAAACGTGGTTCTAAAGTTGAGGCGCCCCAGTGAACCTGGCATTTGGGGCGGCTGTGGGTGGCATGTTCAGAAAGCCAGACTTCCTAGAAAGCCCCTAGGATGGAAGAACCCAAAAGCTCCAGTTTCTTCTCCGTCTTTCAGATTAAAGGTGGGTTCCCTGTGCGTCCTGATGGACCTCTGTGGTGCGGCCTGGCCTCACGGGCCAGATTCTGCTGAAGAAACACAGCACAAAGTGATTACTGGACATGCTTTGAAGCACGTACAAAAATATTTAACTCTGTTAATAGCATTTGCTTTCTTTTCCGCTTGCTTTCCCCACCAATCTATAAAGCCCCGGTTCTTTGAGGGCCTGATTTGCATGTGAACGTGGGGCGACCGTTTGTCCCCTTGTTTGGTAACTTGTGACTAACTGTCTTAAAAAGCTCTTGTCAGTGGGGTTTTCCCATCCCCTCTCTTTTTAGCTGAAAATAAATGACTGATTTATTTTCTTTTGTCTTACAAAAGCTCACCTCTGGCCTGAGACCAACCAGGGAGAGTTTCTGCTGCAAAGAAAAAAATAGTCCAAAACCAGAGGGTTTCAATGAAAGTCTCAACATAAAACTGAAGTTACAGCGGCCATCACCAGGTGATTACCATGATGCCGAGTGCTTATTGCTCTGCTCAAGGTTTCCAAACGCTTGGGAACGATTCCAGCTTGTTTGGGCTCGGGAACAAAACCTCTCTGAGATGCTGCAGCCAGGGTGGAAGGGATCCAGGGAGCGGCGGGAAGCAGCACAGCACCATCCCCGCACTGAAGGCTTGTTTTAATGGCTAAAGCTAACAGAGCATCCCATAGCATTGCGGTAGGAATGTTTGTAGGCTGAGTTCAAAACACTTATGTAAAAATGATCAGTCACGGCCTAAAAGGTGCCTTGCTTACTTATTTTAGGAAGGAGACTGAGACGTAGGAGCGCTGTATTAAGGATGCTGAAGTGGTACCTGCTTTAGGATCAGATTGCAGTCTTTTGACGTTGGAGGGCATCTTCCTTCACCCCCGGTTCTGCTGGCGTCCTTGCGAACAAACCCATCGCTGTCAACAAAGTTGGTGTCCTAAAGAACGGCTGCATACAGCCTTTTAGGGTTCGCAGAGGTTTATGCAGCCTAAGGCGTGAGAGTTGAGTACAGGAGCAGATAAACATGCTCTGCTGATCCTCTTCTGCTCTTTGTTTCGTTTGCAGTGGGATATGTTTGCGAAGATCTCTTTCCCCCCCAGTCTTTGAGGACAGTCCACTTAAAGGACTCACGGAGCTGTATTTTCTTTACAATAACGAGGCAGCGTGTTGTACCAGTCGTGGGAAATCTGATAGACTTGGGAGACCCTAGGAGGGTAGAAAATTACTTAATTTACTTTGTGTGCAGTAGTCTTAATTTTCAACTATTTGAACAACTGATTGCTGGGGCAATCATCAGATCTTCAGAGTTAAGATGTTTCCTGCTGGAATGGAGCATTAGCTAAATCAGCGATGGCTGGGGATGGCAAAACGGAGCGATTGCGCACGTCCATCTGAGGGTAAAGAGAAGATTAAAATGAAATCCCTGAACCTGAGCTGCAGTGCTTTTTAGTTTCCAGGAAGGGTGAGGCAGGTGAAGCTCACCTGGTCTGGTGGTTAATTACCTGTGTAGCTCTGGCGGTGGCTCCAGCAGGTAGGAGCTGGGTCCGGTTTCCTTCTGAGCGGGTGAGAAGCCCTCTGCTCCATGATTCCCTTGGTGTTTGCTCATTGTGAGTAAAAGCGATAAAATCTAGCGGTGGAATTACGTTATGTCTTGGGGGTGCTTTCTTTCCAAATTAGTAATAATCCTATGTGTCTTTGACCCATTTCACGGAGACGGAGGGCTGGATTCTGCTGCCTGTTCTTTTGTGAGCAGCTGGCTGAAGTGAATGGACCTCGAGTAAAGGGATAAGAAACTGGTCCTTCCTTAGGGTTAGGTGTTGCAGACCTCGTGCTGTGGGCGAGTCCTTCCTTGAACGAGTTTCCCCATTGGTTTGGAGAAGAGATGCCTTGCATAGGTACCTACTCATCAAGAAGGAAACCGGCGGTTTAGTTCATGGGGATGGAAATAACAGCAACGTAAATGCAGAATGAGGCACCCACTCGCATGAGGAAGGCTGATGGGACCTGTTTTAGCTGTCAAGATCGAGCTTGTACTGAAGCAAAAACGTCAGAGGACTTTTCATTATGAAAACTGTATATGTTGCTGAAAAAAAGTATTTGTAATTGTTTAGAAAGGAAAATGGGCATGAATATTAAGAGACCTTCTCCTGCCTTTCCATGCCAGCAGAAGATGAAAAATTCAGTGTGAAAGTATTTTCTTATTAAAAAAGAAACAAAACTGGACTATAAAATGCAATACTAATTTCTGAAGGCCGAGAGCTGCATGAGTGAGAATATTTAATTACGGTGGCAAAGTACAAACATTTCCTAGCGAGCGTTCATTGCATTAATAATAATTAATTAATTCCTTGGCTAAAATGTACATCCTGCTCCTGTTCTTTTAGTAGACTGGGAATCCGATGCCGCTTTTTTATTTTATTTTGCTGACAGCCGCCCAGCAAGTAGGGAGGGTGGAGGATGGAGACTTATTTATATAAACAGAGGCTTTATGTTTCGCTATGTAGATGGTTACTTTGGGGTTGCACGGTTTTGGTTAGCAGACTTCTGCAAACGGAGGCGAGGACTTGAAGCGGATCAGCTGATTCACGGGGACCGAGTATCTGACTGCTACAGAGATAAGTGTCTGTACAAATATTTATACAATCCCGATAGTCTTTTGAATTGCATTATTACAACACAAAAAGCTGTCAGATTTCCAGGGTTTCTGAGGCGTCCTTCTTACGGCTCGCATACATTTTGCCAGCGGACACGAGCGAGCTGCGCTCGCGCTCCGAGCTGGCTGGACGGGTGCCATCGCCCAGCCGGGAGTGAGGTAGGTGCCGAGCCCCTGCAGCACCCAGCCCGAGCCGATAAGCCCCGTGGAGAGCCTGGCTATATTAGTTCAGGCTTAGCACTGAATTTATGCAATCATGTGGCACAGGGCTGACTTCAGAGCAGCCGCGGAGTGAGATTGTGGGCTGAGCAAGCTCAGGGCCACCTGCGAAGGGGGGGTGGGTGGAGAGGTACCCCCCATGCATTTGAGAGCCAGGTTTTAATGCCAGGCTGCAAATTCCCACCTTATCCTTGCACGCTGCTCCTCCCCATGGTTGCTCGCAGAGGGTCTGACCCCAAGCGTGCAGCCGATTGTGGGAAGCTTTCTATTGACTGAACGTTGCATCAGGCCCCATATAGGAAAATGACAGTCGTCACCCAAAAAGACAGATTAGGACGCTGTGGTGGCTTATGTGCAGGTGGGGTGCAGAGCCAGATGTAAATGGATTTGGACTAAGCGTAGAAGAGAAGTCACGTTGTGCCTTTTCTGCTGGAAGTTAGTCCAAATATCCACGTGGGTGGGTAGTCCAGCATTGCCGACGTGTATGGTTTGATGGTGATTCTCACTGCATCTGTGGTTTTTCTTAAAGCTTTCTTGGAGCCATGGGATTACGGGATCCTACTGGTACTCTGGGATAGAACTTGGAAATGGGACTTCAGTTCCACTTCAGATCAAATATACACAGACAAGGTTCACACCATGTCCTGCCATGAGGCCAAAGGGATTATTCCAGATCTACAAAACCAACAAGAGTTTGAGTCAGTGGTGAGGAAGGCTGGAGGCTTCATGAAAGTTATTTGAATAGCTTGAACGCCGTCGGTGGAAAGAAGCGGCTGTCCCGAAGCAGGGTTGGAGCACATCAGTAGCTGTTCCAGCCCTGGCAGAGAAAGCCTTGTGTTTTCACATGCTGATAGCGGTTGCGTGTCCCGTTGCCCGCTTATTTGTAAGATTAGGAGTTTGGAAAACGTTTGCAAGGTTGTGAAACCGGAGTCCGGGACCGCTGCGGGCCTCCTGGTGTCCTTCAGCGTCACAGCTCAGGATAGTTTTGGTTTTTAGGGGTGAGTGTGTGTCTTCCAACAGCTGTGGGTGTATCTCCAGAGGTTTCAAAGGAGTGGGCTCTTTATTTCCAGTGCAGCATTTGTTTGTTTTTAGGGCATGTTTTTCCCCAGGGAAAGAAGAGTAGCAATCCCATGATCAAAGAAACAAAGCAAATTGCTGCAGAATTTCTGCCTAACAATATTTAAATAAAAACCAAGCAAACATGGTGTGTAATTTATAGATGAGTCACGTGTGCCTCAGCTCTGGCCTTCTGGAGCAGCGTCGGAGATGTCAGGTACCGATGCTCCAGCAGCCTTTTATGTTGGGTAGCAGAGAGCAGCATGTGTCCTCTGTGGCAGCCCATTGCCCGCAACCCGTTGCTGTACAGCGAGAGCAGGGCCGCAAGACTGTTCCGTCCACATCTCCAGCTTCAGCGATCCCGTCCCCTGCTGTAAACACGCTGGCTTGGACGTATGAGCCGGATGCAAGAAAAGGATCGAGGGAGTCAGGGAGGGAGAAGTCGCCTCCTGATGATCCCAGTAAGGAATAAAGCCAGGGTTTCCATGGTGGTTGGTTAATTAATTCTCTGGGACTGCTGCGTTGGCCCTGCTCCTGCAGCACCCAGCGCCGCAGCATCCCTGCTCGCCCAACCGGCCAGTATCGCTGGATGGACCACGCACAGCGCAGCAATGTGGTAAGCCAGATAACGAGGGCACTAACCCTGTTTTTCTGACCGTGTTCTAGCAGGAGTAGCCCCATTCCTGAAATTTCGCCTGCACACGTTATGTCAAAATCATCTCATTTGGCCGTGAGATGCGGATTGCTGCCGCGCCTGGCTGCAGCGGATGGGATGGGGTGGCTCCCCTCCCTCCATGCAGAGTTATTGGAGCTGTTGTGGGGCAGCGCTGTGCCCAGAGAGGCTTTGCCAGGGCAGGAACGATCCGGGCTGGTTTTCTGGAAGTAGTGGGGTTGCGCTTAAAAATGCCTACTCGGCTGAGGAGGGCTGCACGTGTTCCGCTGGCAGCCTCTTTCAGCTTCCAGCAGGGATGTTTCTGCGGCTTCAGAGCAGGCAGAGGGAAACAGTAAGTGATAAGGGCAAGTTTAAGGTGGCATTATTAATTTCACAAAAACAAAAAGTCTGTGTAGTGTATGGCTCAATGTATAGTGTAGCTCTGTGGACCAGAAATATTTTGTTTGGTGTCTCAAAGAGGCAGCGTAGCTGGAGCGGGCAGGTTTTGAAGTGGTCACCTGTCCTCCTCACCGTTTCCTCTAGTAGCAGTAGCTCTGTCCCTCTCTGGATGGGCGCAGTGGCATGGGACACCCTCATCTTGAGTCCCAGAAGTGGTGACTGTGGGGAAACACAGGTTTGGAGGGCTTTTAAAACCTCGGCTTTAGAGAAGATGGGAAAATAAGTGCACAACTGCTTTAAGCTGCTTAAAACTGTGGGATGTACAGCACAAGGCACATGCACATCGGCTGTGTTTGTAGCCCTGCAGCTGGTTAGAACCTGCGTGGGTTTGATCCTGATCGCCCACATGTCCTACTGAAGTGGGCAGGGAGCTGCAGGTGCGGCCGGAGCTGCTGCAAGGGGATGGGTCCTACCCGTCGGCTCCCGTTTGTCAGTCCCAGCGTCCTCCAAGGCTGTCTCTCGGCCACGGGGAAGCTCGGCGGTGGTGGGATCTCTGTAGAGCTGGAAGCTCAGACAGCAGCCAAACTGGCAGGTAGGCAGTGTCCAGAGTGGCACGTCCTACTCCGAAAGCAGAGGACCGTCAGTTTGCCCCAGGATCGGGGCCGTAGCCTTGGCACTCTGTGAACAGTACCAAGATCTACATCTCGATTTTGTGGTTTGTTCCTGCGTACTCGTATCCCATAGATACTTTATTACAGCACCTGCACAGGCACTTCTGTGGGTTAGAAATAAAAAATGTATACATATGCTTGTGAACATACATACATTTATTAAACCCCGTGAGCGGCCTCGGCACCGAAATGGTAAACACGCTTTAGAAAATTGCCTTTAATCAGGGCAAAAGCTTTTCTTCTCCTTAGATGGTATCCGGAGCACAGGGGCAGGGGGAAGGACTAGAGCTGCTTCAGCTGGTTTCTCCGTCTCTACCTGGTGCAGGGGGTGGTGACGCACGCTGCTGAGGACAGCTTGGTGATGACTGATCTGGGACGTGCCCTTCAAGGGCTGAGCATTACAACTTCGCGAGGAATTTTAACGTTTCTGTGTTTATTACGAGCGTCTTCCAGCAGTAAGGCGTGCCCGGGTGGACAGACGGACAGGCGGTAGGATCCTGCCCCCACCAAAGCCCGCAGGGAGCCTGCAGTAAACCCTGCCGGCCGCCCGGCCGCAAACCCAGCTGCTGCCCAACGCGTTGCCTAAACGGGCAGATGTCAACGTTGCTCAATGCGACGAAGACCCGAGCGTCTGTTTATTAACGGATAAGATGGTCGGGCCGGCGTACGGCGCGCGAGCCGGCCTGTGCAACTCCTGTGGTTTCCAACCGTACTTATCGAGGGAGGGGGCTGCCTGCCCAGGGAGGGTGTTTCCTCTAATCGGTAACTTCACATGCCAATGGCAGGCAGATGTGCGGGGAGCATAGGCTCGGCTTTTTCATAACAGCCGCTTTTGCCGGGCTCAGGGGAAGGAGTCATCTAAGGCAAGGCTGGGGAGTTCAGAAGAAACATTTTCCTCGGGGAAGGGTTCACGTGCCCTGAGAAAGGGTGGCAAGCAGGGACCTCACGGCCATCCCCTCGGCCATTAATTTTTACCATCCGGTACAGAAGGAATCGACTCATGCCAGTATTTCCTAGCAATAAGTTTAGCTCCAAAAGCCCTTCCCCAAGTCCTTTAGAGGCTTCTTCTATTGTCCGCCCTCCGTCCCTGAGACGCTGCGAGATGGTCACGGGCTCAATTTAACGGCATCTCTCCCGCTTATCAGACTATATAGTAAACATGGCTTTTAGGGGGGATTTTTTGGGAGGGGTGCGAGGCGGGCGGTGAATGGGGAGGCCAGACACCATTGTCTGGCAAGAATGCAAGAATGAGCGCGCCTGGGCTCGCCTTCCAAATTGTCCCAGCATCAATCCCCCCCCCTCCTTTGCGGGATTTCCTCCTCCAGCCGGGGTTTTGTTTCGGAACAAGCGTTGGTCAAACAAGCTTTTGTTTGCGGTCATTCGCTTGGCACACATACACCACTTCTGGTGGGGGACAATGAGGAAGCTGTTTCGGGGGCAGCTGCGGTGGGACTGAAAGGGAATACTGATGGAAAAAGGGCGCCGAGAGGAAATAGCTGGGTGGAAATTAATTGGGAGGCTCTTAGGAAGTCTGGGTGCTGCAGCTAGGTTGGGAGGGCGGCAGGGAGTCCTTCGATCGTGCTGCCTCGCCCCGCTCGCCACCTCGTGCTGGTTTGTATTGCTTTTCCCCCAGGATACCCCGCTTTGGACCAGTGAGAAAGTTGGGCAAAATATTTGCGATGACGTGTCTAAAAAGCTTTCTTTCAGAAAGAAGTAAACTATTTATGGCAATAACAGAGTTTAAAAGGAATTGTATAAGTGAGACTGACTTCTTTGTCAGCAAAAATTGCAGCAAAACCTGTTCATAGATGACATTACCTAAATGACATTATGTACGTATGTCCTTTCTTTCACATTTCCTGTAATCCTGTTACGGCATTGTCCCATTACCTCAAGCACTGTCATCTTTAAATGCTGTCAGATCTTAACTGGGTGGCCAAGGACATCGGAAAAGGATCGAGGTGAAGCTGATGGCAATTTCAGACCTGCTGTATATACGGCCGTCTCCCAGCCTGCCCCCAGACGGGGTGTTTTCTGATAAAATGTTCAGGTAAAGTGATGATTCAAGGACTTTTACATCTTTTATGTAGCTGCCACCCATCACCACGGCATCCAGCACCCTTTTTGGGGAGCGCAGGGGGGTCGGGTGCGGAGGGGGTGTCGGAGATGCTGGAGGTGCCAGGTATGAGCCGTATGCTCGCTGGCGCTTGTTGGAAAGTGCTCCCATCCCTGAGAAAATGAGGACCTGGAGGTAAGTGGCTGGAAAATGCTGCTGCAGGACTGGGGGCCACGCTTCCATTCTTCATACAGCCTTCATGGCATTAACGGCCAT
The DNA here is from genome assembly GCA_003993805.1 of Himantopus leucocephalus. NCBI lineage: Eukaryota > Metazoa > Chordata > Aves > Charadriiformes > Recurvirostridae > Himantopus > Himantopus leucocephalus. Next base: position 644,250 of record RSEF01000003.1, read on the forward strand.
TTGCAAAGTATGCCAGTCTTCTCGGACTTAAGGTGCGATTAAGTGCAACATCTTGGTGTTAATTGTTTTTAACGTTATTGCTCTCTTATTGTATTATTGCTAAAAAAGGACGTGAGGCCAATTTCTTTTACTCCAACCGCAAATGCGCCACTGTGGTTTTTCAAAAGTGCTACGAGACGTGGCAGCAAATGGGAGGATTGCGACTTCTGCTGTTTACCTGCTGAAATATTCAGCGCTCTTAAGCCTGAGGAGTGGGAAGCGTTGGCGTCGAAGCAGTAGCCTGTTTAAACTGGCAGCCCCTCTCATCAGGTTATAATAGCGATGACGATAATTGCCAGCTCCGAGGGCAGGAACTGTCATTTCGTTATCTCTGGGTGCAGTGCCGCACTCTCGGGGGCTCCGGTCCCCCGTGGCAGCCGCCGGACCTGGCCGCAGTGCAAATAATGGCAGCCCTGAACCTGAAACGTTCCCTGCAGACAAAAGTCTGTGGTCAGGCATGTGGAGATGGATCTGGTTGCCCGTCTTTGGCCCTGTGGGCTGGTTTTCCCGAAAAGCAGAGGTGCCCTGTGGGAGACTGTATGTTGGCAGCAAGGGAAGAGGTGCCAGCAGGGACTGGCACGTGGCTCCCTGGTGAGTTGTCCCAGCTGCGTGGATGTAGAGGTAGTGCTGGCAGGTCACAGCGTGCCCCGTGTCCTCCTGTGCGCCGGGATGTACAGCAGCATATGTGGGCTGACTTTGCTAGCATAAGCAGACGGATGCTGGAGGTCCCAGCCCCCCTTATCCAATGCGTTGTCAGAGTAAAGAGGTGAAGCCAGAAAAGGAAGACTCGTGGATGAAGAGCAGGAGAGCGGCTCTCTCCGGAATGGCAGCCGCGTTCATTTGGCATAACGCAAGGCTTAGACAGCAGCAAGGCTCAGAGTTTAGTCCCAATGATGCTAAAGAGCAGGGCCTGGATCCCGAAATATTCCTGCTGAAAAATCACAGCAGAACAGCCCATGGAGTAATGGCGCATTTGTCCTGAGAAAGGGTACCATGATTTGACCATGTAGACTACGCAGAAGATTATTCGCTTAATCAGGTGAGGTTAGGGGGGTTTTTATTGCTATCTGTTACTGGTATCTAAGTGCTGGCAGTTACAACATTTAATTGCATTTTCCTGTAAGAAAATGCTTATCTCGCTAAAAGATGAGATTCTCTACAGTCCATTTTGTATGCTTAAAAACTCCTTTCCATTTTGTTCTTTACCATTGGTGCTATCTTAATCCATCCTCCGAGGCCAGTCCTCTGGTCTTACCCTCTGCTGATCTGAGGCCATGCGTGGGCAATGTCTCCACGCCTGGTCTTCCCAAATGAATACTGTCCTCACCTTCCTGTGGCTCTGCCCCCTTCTGCACGGGGAAAAAGTGACCCTCAAGATGTGCTGGAGCCACCTCATCTCCCCTTGCATCCCACAGCCCCCAGCGGGGCTCTCCCTGGAGAGGTCTCAGTCTGGCACTCCTAAACTGGCCACAGTTTGTGCATCGCTGCCCTGTCTGGCTACTAAACCGATGCTTTTTTGGATGCCGGAGGATATTTTTTCTCTCCTTTCTAAATCTCTTAATAACTGGAGATTTGGGTGTAAAAGCACTAACCTCACTCAGTTCACTGGGCTTTTATTTTTCAGTCATTGCTCGGCTTTTTTCCCCCTATAGGCACAGGAACCATTTATAGCCGAGGTGGGCCGAGTTTGCAACTTATTAATCTCTCCCTTGCATGTGGGTTGAAAAGAGACACCATGCCTTTATCAAAAGCCAGGCTAGCACAAAAGCCTATGCAAAATCATCATCAAATCCTATTAGAGGTGGAAAATATCTCTTAGATCATCTCATTCATTTCCCTGCCAATGCTAGACTGTTCCTGAGAGTTAATTTTCTAGTGTCTGCTGCCGACTCCCTGTGTGACTGCAGGTCTGTCATCTTGCCTTTGGGTTGTCGCTGTAACTTCCACTCATTTCCTTGCATTTCCAAACAAGCGTCATTTTGTTCGGTGGTTGCCTGTGTTAGCGTTTGCCCTGCATTACGTATTATCAGTAGTTTCTACTTGGAGAGCATCACCAGACCTTGCCTGTGGCTGGGAAAGGCATTTGGGTATGCTGGGTGCTTGCGGGAGCTCGGGGAGTGCTGTCCCCGGGACAGGGGCTCCGTCCCCTGCAGCCACCCCTACCTGCTCTAGGTGTCGGGGAAATGAACATCTCAAAGTGGGGTTTCTCTCCCAAAATCGAGGCCGTGGGATCAATGCGAGCAGGTTGTCTGCCGTAAAGCACTTAACTTCTCTTCTCCCAACCTCTCCTCGCACCGCCTTTGATAAACTCCCACCCCGAAGTCCTGGGCTGGCTGTGACATCCACTCAGCAGGGGGAAAAAAATAAAAATGATTCAAAGCTGGAGCTATTTATAGAATGCAGTAAATGCAGATTTCATCAGGGTTTGTTTCAGAAGAGGAAATGGCATGTAGGAGCGGAGCAACCTTACTTGTAACTTCCCGCCGGTGCTGGCGGCGGTGATTGAATTCCCCGACACGGCGAGGGTCTGGGCAGCCCTGCCAGTGCCGGGAAGGTCAGTCCGGCAACTGTCACCTGGAAAGCATCAAAAGCACGAGCTGTCGATAGCGACCTGCATTTGCAGAAAATCTAAGGGCTTTCTAATTAACTGAGGATCTCTAAATTAGAGCGAAGCCGCTCGACAAGCCCCCTCGTACGCCTTAAGTGTCAGGGCTCAGCTGATCGCTGCATCTAACAAGCAGCTGATTTTTAACAGTAGCTCCGAGACTCAATCAGCTCCTAATGGCTCCGTTTCAAAACGTTTCAGTGCATTTTTCATCTCTTACTCTGGAATTTATGCTCTTTGTTCCCTGCTCAAATATTCTGGCGCTTTTCCTTAATTTCAGGCTTCTGCCTTGCGATGGCTACTCTGCCCTAACTAGGCAGGCTCATGGCTTGCCTTTCCCCGCACACGATCCTTTGCCGCAGCCGCTTGCTCTGCTTTCTAATCAGTAAGTTTCAGAAATTCCCCTCTTTCTCTGCCCCCCCAATGTACAAGCAGTGCTGCGGGGTCTGGAATTTCATAATCAGAAGGAAACCCACATTTAAACAGACCCCTGTGTAATAAGAGCTGAAAAGTGGTTTTATTTCAGCTTTAAACCCCCTCTCTTTAAGGAAACGAATGCAGCTTGCAAATGCACCTGATCTTGACCTCCCTCCCGCTGCTTTTATGCAGCGCTGCAGATTTGGGCACTGGTGCTCCTGATTTACACCATGGCAAATGAGATCAAACCCTCATTTCAGCTGCATTCACAGCAGAGTAAGAATATGCACATTTAAACTGAGGGCTTCGAGCAGCTGGGAAGATGACGGGGGGGATCTTTCCCGACCTGTAACTACCATTGCCGGTAATGAGACCCACGCGAGGCGTCCTCGGGCAGGTGACAGGATAAAATCCTACATAAGCAGTGATTAGGAACCGATAAATACCATTGAGGAAGGTAGAGAGTTAATCAGCCTCTCTTTAAGACTTCTCCGTGCGTGTTTATGTTCAACCGCTTATCCATATCTTGGCAATTATTCACGTGAAATAGAATATAAATCCCGATGCCTAATTTTTCTTCGAAAAATTTCACCAGGTAATCAAATCCTGAAGTGCATATTCTATTCCGGTGGTTTTATCAGTAAATCAAATTTTTATCATTTATCAGCAAAAGTTAGATTTAAGCATCCTCACTGTAATGTTTGAAAGATGAACATTTGTTTCAGCGGGTGCTGTGCCAATCAATAATCTTCCAGCTTGACTCAGCTATCAATTATTGCTGCAATTATTTGTCTAGTTGGATATTTAAAATGTCATCAGAAAGAGATGATTACATATTCCAGAAAGCAAGGCACTGTATAATCAGATGAACTGAATCCAGTTAAATGTAGTGTGGTACTAACCTGTCCTTCAAAGCTGAATTCTGCAGCCGCGACTGAAACAACAGCTTTCTGCATTATTGTAAGGAAACAGATCTTAACCTTGGAACAGTGTGTGTTATTGGGGTCGGGTAATACTCGGCGAGAGGAGACCTTGCAAGCCTGGAAATTGAATCAGCCTTACTGACATAAAGGAGGGAGTTGGTTTTTGTTTTTTTTTTTTTTAAGGGGGGGAGGGCTGATTTTGTTGGGTTTCATCTGCAAATCTATAAATAAGAAAATCCACTCTTTATCTGCCTTTCTGGGAATTTAAACTCCTGAGCTCGAAGCGCCAAATTTTCGTATGCCCTTTTTGCATTCCTTGACTTGATGTATGTATGGTAAATACTCTCTGTGCCCTGAGAATGCAATAAAGCTGTAGCAATTCTTGCAAGTCTTAACATCCTCCAAACTCCAGAAATTCGGAGTATTATATCATTTTCAACTTCAAGGATATCTCAACGATGGAGAGGAGACAGAATAAACCGGAGGAGACCAGACAACTTTACGACACCTTTTGGTCCTATTTGCAAAGCAGGGAGGGGAAAATATATATATTATCGATTCTGCTAATACTCGCTTGTGCAAGTTATGAAACTGAACGTCGTAGGATCTGGTTCAGCACTTGCTGTGCTTGCAGCTCCATGGTGACATTGAACTTGCTCATGGACAGAATAAACCTTTGCCTTCCTGGCAGATGATTTGCAGGCGGAGGTGTCGTTTGGGGGGACCTGCAGTTCCCCTGACCCACTTTGTCAGGATGGTTTGCTGCTGGCTAAATACCATTAATTTGAAAGCGAGAGGAAAGCGAGCCAAAGGGGAAGGCTGGGAAAGAGGAGAGTCTGAAGAGGATCCATTTTGGGAAGGAAAAGGTGGAATACGGCTCTCGAGGAGAGCCCTCGTTCATGCATGTCCCCACACCCATCGCTTGGCTGAGGGCTGGGGCTTTTTGGCTCCACCGACACCCTGCCCGAGGCACTGGTGGGAGCAGGGGTGCTGTGGGATGGAGAAGAGGACCTCAGCGGTGCCTGGCTGGTGATAATGGCCAAGGGGGGATGGCAGGGACCACCACATCTCTACTAGGTGATGGTTTAAGTGTATGTGCTTTACAGAGCCGAGCACGTCAAACAGAGATGCTAATATGCAAAATGCAGTAAAAATAAAGCAAAAGCGTAGGTGATGAGGAGACTCGATGGCCCAGTGGTGCCCCAGTGGCAGCGTGCCTGCTGGTGAGCAGCAGTGGGAAGGTGCCAGCCCCTGCTTCTCTCTAGGAGAGGGCTAACAGCCATTTCACAATGCCAGTGCACTTCAATCTCTCCAGGAGTGCCCCATGTGGTAGAGCTGCCGTGTCCTCCTCCAGCGAGGTCCCACAGTGCTAATCGGGTCACCAAGCATTAGTGGCTCTTCTCAGGAAAGCAGTGTCCTGGCGTCATGGCTGAGAGCCTCTATATGTAAGAGACATGTTCATATACGGTGTGCGTTGCAGAGCAGCGTCCATGACGCACGTTCACCCGTGCCGGGTGCCGGCTGGGCAATGCCAAAGCTGCAATACAAACCGGGAGAAACACGCCCCCGCTGGCATCTATCAGGGCTCGGGAGTCTTGTGCTGCACCTCAGCGCACGCTGGCAGGGGTGACCTGGCATGTCTCGCGAGAGCATCTCCTTTCTTTCCTTTGCAAGAAACTTTTTGAAGTGTGCTCTGCCTTTTCTTCAGATGCTGCCGGCTGGGGAGAAAACAGTAGAAAAGGAAATAATTCGTCATGTAGGTGTATGAGAGTGAGTAAAATGATTTGGGAGCTCTCTGTAGCTGTATAATTACAACACTGCATTTAAAAAGTGAATTATTGACTTGATTGTCCCCAGCAGCCACTGGGTAAATGCATAATTACGGACCATTGAGGCAAGGTATTGTTTACCGGATAGTCGGGTTAGGCTTTGAAAGGACTTTGATGCTTTTGTCAGGGCAGGGCTTAGATGAAGCTTGGTCTTTGGTGGGTCACAGCCCAGGTGGACCTTCCGGCAGGGGACACACCTGGTGCCAGGTAGGTCCGGAGGAGCTGATTTAGCAGGTGTCATCCCAGTGATGCTGCTGCTGTTTGAGTCCATTCATTTACAGTCCCCGTGCCCGCACTCAGGAGAAGCGCCCTGGGAGAGTCGGGCGGGGAAGCCTGCGCGCCAGGGATTTCGGTTACTTCGCTAATGATATTTTTTAGAGAAAAGAGATGGTATCAGTGAGGAGTTCCTCCTACGGGGCTGACAACACTGTGTAGTTCGTCCTTTAGGTCCCGCCATGGGTGTTTAAAGTTAATGGAGCTACTACCCGTGTGATGCTGCAGTCTGCACCACCGATATTTCTTCATCCCCGTAGCGTTGGTGTATAGGGTGCATATGTGTGCATGATCAGGTCTTCTTTGCTTGAGAGGTTTCTTTGTAAAACTTCATTCAAAGCTGAATTTCAAGCACAGCGTTATTTTCCGATGGCAGGTTTCTTCTGTTCCTCGCTAATCAAGACGCGACAGATTTCCACCCCCCTTAAGTTTTAAAAAAGCACAAAATCAGTCGCAGCCTGATACCTTACTTGCCAAGTTGGAGCTCGAAGCAGGTTTTTTTGGTGTCCAAATCTTAATCGCCTTGAAAGTGGTGACAGACGTTGAGGTCAGGCCAGTATGTCTGGCAGCACTGGCTTGCTCCAGTGGGACCCCGGCACCCTGCTCCTCCCTGCCGCGGCTCCAGCAACCATGCATTGTGTTGCCTGATGTTAATGGAATATTTTTTCTGGAGGGGAATCTAGGTGTTATGGGTTTGGTTCTGCTTAGAAGAGTGAGTAAATACACAATATATGTTGAGGCTACAACCAAAATGGTCAATCCATGAAGTTTGCACTTCTCCTGTAAGGGCCAGGTGTTCCCCAGGGTTATGAGGAGCCTGGCCACTGGGCTGCGGATGGAGTCCTCCCCGCTCCCGCCTGCGTCTCCCGCCGAGGATGGTGCACGTTGCTCTTCTGCAGGGAGAAACTGGCCTCCCTGTTTACATCCCTTCCCACTCGCTCTTTCCTCAGGCCCAAAAAACTTCTGTTTTGTGGAAAACTGAGCAGTGCTGGAAAACCCAATGAAAATTTGGCTTTGGGGAGAAAAAGGTGAATTCCCGGAGTTCCTAACTGCAGGCTAAATCTTTGAGTGGCAAGGCAATGCCAGCTGTAGCTTGGTTTTTATTATTGCTGTTGCTTGAGTTTCTTTTTGAAGTTTAGGTTATGGCGTTAGCATCTTGGCCTGGCCGCTCCTTTAAAGAGGGGCTTTTAAAAGGAGGTGTAATGAAAAAATGTCATTATTGAGATTCGGTTTAGAAGATATTATGCCAGTTTTATTAAAATGATTTTAGGGAGTTTGAATTTGCAGAAAAAAAAAAATCCAGGAAGAAAAAATAGGTTTCAGAAATGATTTCAATAATCATCACTATAAACGTATCAGTAAGTCATAGATAAGGAAAGGCTGGTAAAGATGGCAAGTGGGGTAGTGAGGCTCCTGCAAAGCAAAACATTGAGATTTTGGACATTTTCATCACTTCGCTGTTCCCGGGCCCCGGCATCAGGCCTGTTCATAAACAACGTGGTCTTGGTTTGCAAAATTTTATTTTTTCCAAATGCACAACAGCAATGGTGCTTCTCATTTCACAAGCGATGCCACGTCATTTCCTAGAGAGTTTCGGGGACGTTTTTCTTTTTCAGTGTTTCTGCATCCGATTCATCTAGTGATAAAGAGAAAAGATTAGAGAGAGAGTACCCTGTTGTACATAAATGCAGCTACTGCTGTTATTTATTATTATTACAATCATTATGACAACAATAGCGACAGTGCTGATGCTAATAGTGCTAACAGGTATTATAACCGGTTAATGACGGACCAGGTTAATAACACGCCTTTTGCAATCTGGAGAGTCGGGAGGCAGAATTAGTGCAGGAAGGAAAAAAATATGTTTGGGCAGTTACAGTTTGCCGTCTAAACTGATGCTACCGACTAACAGGAAAAGGTGAGTCACGACAAAGCAGCTATTTCTTACCAAGGGCAAAGTGGGCTGCTGCAGGCATGGAGTGGACTCACTTATCTCCTGACCCTGCGACACGTCCTGTGTCCCAACTGTTTCACTTCTCTAGTTTTCGGTTGAAAGGAATTTCAACAGTACGGATTTCCAAAAGAGACAGAGAGAGAGGAAAAAAAAAAAGAGGAGATATTTGACAAGCCAGATGGAGAAGAACTGAATCAAGTACAAGTGGTAACAATTAACTCAATTTTTTTTCTTCCCCCCTTTAAATACCAGAACAACTCCAAATTTATCAGTCCAAAAATCAAGCAGGCAGTTGACATTAAAGCTGAATAAAGAAGTTCCTGGGTTTGGCTCAGGCTGTTCCTCCAATATTTTTTTTTGTGGTGAGCAGAAGAGAGGTGGATGCTTACTGCAGGTTGCAGGTGTTTGAGTCGCTGTTAACTTTTGTTTTCTGCAGTTTGACAGCAAAAGGTACATACGTGCTCCATAAGCGCAGGTAGGCTGGTAATGCCACCTTGGCTTTGCTTACACGTGCTGGGTTTTTTGGGGAAGGTGAAGGAGAATGCAGGAGCAAAGCCATCAAGGTTGGTGGTGCTGGCTTGCGGAGAAATGCTGCCGAGAACAAGGGCTGGACCAACCGGGCAGCCAGGGCCAAGTCCTGGTCTGCTCGGAGATTTCTCTGGCACAGGCATTTCTCCAAGGGAGTGAATCTGCAGCTGTGAATGAAATCCTTGCAAACACCATTGGCACGTACACAGTCACTGCTTATGCCGCTGTTTCGTTTGTGAAAACACTGGGAAAACTGGGGTGTCTCTAATACTGCATGTTTGCCTGCAGCCCGTATGATGCCCTGCGGTAAAACGCACGTTATAGTAATACCTCGCTCCTTAATCTGTTGGTCCTTCTCGAGCAACGTCCTGCGCTATGGGCTGCCTGTTTCAGATAGGGGCACCGAGAGGATGCTGCACGTGGCGTTTCAGTGTTGCTCTTCCGTAAAGCGCTGGTGTGTCCGGCGAGCAGCTTTCCTGGATCCAGCCCTGACTTTTGAGAAACGAAGGAAGCTCTTCCAAAGCACATTGGCACACGCCTGCAGATTATTCCATTACTCACTTGGCAATGCCTGAACTTGCATGCCTAGCTCCAGAAATCCTTTTTTTCCCCCTCCCAGCAGTGGCATCTAGCTGACAGCTTCTCCTCCCAGCTGGTCTACTCCCCAGCATCTTGTCTGGCTTTGCTGCTGGTGGACATGGCTGTGGGTCTCGCTTGGAGCCAGCTATATTGTGCCTGGAGATGTTGGCTTGCTTTGACTCGGACTTTGAGCGCGCCAGGTGTATCTGTGAGCACAGTACAGAAGAACTGGCTTCTTTTTTTTTAATATTACAAAAGCCCCTTAATGCTGAAAGCAGCCATCTCTTCATATTTTACCGAGTAATTGTGCCAACTGCCCTTAAAGGCACTCAAATGCCAATATCCATCCCGCTCATTTGTTAACATTTTTCGGATCAGAAGCTAAATCTGTCACTTGTGTGTCACTGGTTAAATCACTTCTTTTGGGGGCATGGCAGGCAAGAGCTGTTCTGCTGCTTTTTTTTTTTCGGCAGGAGCCAATAACTTGAGAAACGCTAAACGTTTGTGCTGTAGTGAAATGCTGTGCCCTGTCACCAGTCCTTTGCTGGCTGGGATGTAGAAAAGGAATAAATATGTAGTGGTGGGTGAGACTTGGCTGGGTTGAGACCAGTCAGGTTTCATGGTGGCCCCATGTTTGTATTTGGTACATGGTATCCCCGTGTAATTCTCCTAAGGGGGTAATTTCCCAAATACGAAGAAAATGAGCAGTAGAATTGAGTGGGAAGAAAAATGTACACGCAAAAAATGCGAACGGTAATTGGAAGCTATTTGTAAAGAGTTGATGAGCTGTCCAGGAAGGAGAGGGCAACTTTGGCCCAAATCCAAAACCCACTTCACCCGCTTCAGTGGTGAGATGAGAACAGCAATTAGATATTAAAAAAATCAATATATGACAATTAAAAAAATGGAGAATAGATAGCAGTCAATTGTAGGGAGAAACCATGATGGGTAGAGAACGGGTCGGGGAAGCTGAAGATGCCGCGGAAAAGTCGTGCCTGGTACGGATGTGGAGAAGAGGAGAGCTTCTCAGAGTCCTGGAGAAAAGAGAAACCCTAGGAGTGATGGATGGGAGAAGCAGTAAGGTAGAAATTTTAAATAAATATTTCCGCTGTAGACCTGGAAAGCAGCAGTGTTATCTTTCTGTATCGTGGCTGGGTGATAATGTTTCTTCTAGCTCACTAATAGCCAAGGAGGATTTTATACAAGGTCCGAGGGAGATACGTATTTTTAAATGAAAAGGCCCTGACAGCTTGCACCCAAGAATCCCTAAAGAGCTGGCATGTGATACTGTTTTTAAATAAAGCTTATGGACTGGGAAAATGCCATCGAGAGCTGGTCGGGGTAACTGTGGGAGGGTTGGCAACACTTTGCTTATCTCTTCTGGGCAAAATAATTGAAGAGCTGATATGAGATTCAATTGATAAAGAATTAAAGGATAGAAATATAATTCATGCCACTCAACTTAGATTTATGGAATATAGATCTTGTCAAATAAACCTGATTTCATTCTTCCAGATGACAACTTTGGTTGATAAATGTAGATGAAATAGACTCTGCAAGGCATTGGATGCGGCGCTGCATGACATTGCGTGTAGGAAGACCGAGCACTGGGCGGTATTGCTAGCACGGGCGATTAAGAGCAGGCCAGCAGATTTGGGAATGCGGGGGCTTAGCTGCAGAAGCATCGATGGATGGGAGAGGTCAGCAGGAGCTGATGAGAGCTGCGGTGGTGGTTAGCATTTCGGTGGTGATTTAGAAATGAATATGCAATTGTGACTGCTTAGCTCTGTGGATAAAACAAAGGTGGGTGGACAGATGAATGGCAACAGGGATGGATTTATGGGGTGGTTTGGAAAGACTGTCAAGCAGGGTGTGTTGCGAGCACGGTTGGGTACAACCTGCCATGGTGCCTGGCTAGAAGAGGGGAATTGGGGCCGTACATACAGATCCAGGGTGCTGTACCCCAGAAGGCAGCAGCTCTGCAGGAGGCTTAGCAGAAAACCAGCTCCTTCCCAGCATGATGCTGTGCTGAGAAGGGCTAGGCTGGTCCTTGAGTAGTAGAGGAGGATGGAGGGGTGGCTTCAGGATGGAAAAATAACTGTATTTTGAAGCATGCCTTGATTTAAGGGTGCACAAGTACCCTTGGTGTGCGTGCAGGGGCACATTGCATACTGAGGGGCTCTTCAGTGTGTTGGCCAAAAAAAAACCCAGATGAAGAGAATGGGTAGAGGTTGGAGCCGGAGAAATTCAGGTGGACCTCAGTACCCGTCTAGGAGCATGGTTAGCTGTGGGAACTGACTGCAGTGGCAAGCAGTGGGTGTTCTTCTTGTCTTCTGAGCTGGTTTGAATGGTTTTCACTGGGATTTTGCGCTTTGCCCTAAAGGCTATTTGCAGGGCTGGAGGAGGTTACACTTTACGCAAAGACATCGTATTGGTCATGGCACAGGACAACTGGCAACACGTAATGCAGGAAAGGTCAGAGACTGAGAGCTGGTGGTCCCTTTCGCCCTTAAATTCCTCAGTGCGAAGCAGCCGAGGACATGTGCTCTAGCACCACTGCCGGTGGCCGAGGAGGGCTGGTTTGGCAGTGACCCTCTTCGCATCTTGATCTGAGGGATTCCCGATAACCTCTTGGAAATCAGCTGAAAGCTCTGATGGCATCGCAACGCTGCTTTGGATGACGCATCCCATGACATTGCCCCTGTGGATGATGAGGCGCAAAGAGCCCCCTGGGACCTTCTCCAGCTCTGTCCTTGGCCGGCACTGGCTAGTGCATCTCCTTGCCGTGCTTTCCTTGCTTGCCTGTGGTCTTGCCAGGATGCTTTAGCTGGGAAGCCCGTGTAGACGTAGAGGCTGGCTCGTAGCTAGGAGACATCAGTGGATCCGCAGCCTTCGGGTCCTACAATCCTGTCTGGCTTTTGGGGGGACCTGAACACTGTACCACAAAGCATGGTGGTGGGACGGGAGGAAGGAACCGCGAGTGCCTTGCAAATCCGAGGGTTGCTGCAGCGGTCTTAAGGACCCGTCTCGCCGCTGACGGGCAACACGTGGATTAGTGCCATAATTCTTGCAGTTTGGCAAGGCTGCATCAGACTGGAACCTATCTCTAGGTGGTGATATGGTCAGTCAATAGCCTTCATAATTAATCAAGCACTAATAGACAAATTAGAAATCGTGTCTCTTCAAAGCAGGAGGTGGAGGCAAATGGCTGGCGGATTTTAACTGTTTGGTTGCTTTATTTTATTGCCTGGTTTTACTTTGCTCCCTTGAAAATGGTGGGTTGTTTAGGGAAGTTTTGTACATAAACACAATTTTAAATTTAAATTATTATCTTGATTACCAAATACGGACGGTGAATTGAAAACTCGTTTTTCAGACAAGCAAATGAAGAATAATATTACATTTTACACTCCACTAAATCAATGTAGCCCTAATTTTGCCATGCAGGAAATCAATTCCAGTCTTTATAACAGTCGAAGATGTTATGAACAAAGTAATTTTGCAAATTATGGCAAGTAACACATTTATTGATGACTGTAGTTTAGGAATTTAGAATTTGTGAGTGCTGTAATATAATAAGGCCGTACTGGCAGGAGCTGAGTGAAATACAGATTATATGGTGAAACTGTAATGCATCATTTGCTATTAGTGGACTGGTAATAATTACCAGTTTCAAAGCAGCTTTTTCCATGTAATCTTTAGTCTCAGTCGTAACAGCCCTTCTCATTGACATTATGATTACACGAGCTGCCCTTATGATCTGGAATATCTAGTTGATGGGAATACTAAAATGTGGTAGCGAATGCTCGATGTTGTATCCTCATTATAAGATAAAATGCTATTTTCTCTGACCTGATCTATAAGGTAGAGAGGCGAGGTAGCGTTACATTGTTAGCTCCTACCATGGTGTTAAAAACTTCCACTTCATTACGGCGAAGCGAGGTGAAATTTTCCCATTTAAGATTTTTTTTTCCCGAGCTCACAAATGAGCATAGGAATGTGAAAGTCCAATTGAATTTCCCTCTAATTTCAGCAGATTTAAGTATTTATCTGCACTCGCATGCCTGGCACATACTAAACGCCGCAGCGCATTTTATTCTGACGCTGACTTGAGGATGAAATGTTAAATATTATTCCAAGGGCTTTTAAAGTGATTAAAGTGTTAAATGCCTGCCGTAGACGATCGAGTCTCCTTTTACTCGTCAGATTCAGCTTCTCAGGCCAAACGAACGTAGAATAACTGCAGAGCCGGGAGGCAGGGAGGAAAGCTGCGCCGGAGGGGCACTACAGCCAGCCCGGCGTGCTGCCTGCCTCTCCTATCCCCGAATCATCAGTCAGCTCGCCGGATAACAAAAATGCCCGTACGAAGCTTTTCTTCCCCTCCTCCCAAGTGAGATGAGAAACAAGACGGGCGCAGATAAAGCGATGTTTTCTTTCCAAAGCTGCCTTATTTGTTCCCACTACCCCCCCACCACCACCCACCACCCCTTTTCTTCGTATTAGGCAAATAGGGGAAACCTAATGGGAGCAGCTCTCAGCGCATCTTGTAAAGAGGATTACCCCAGGAGTGGTACCTACGGAGTAGATGCCTCATAACGTAGATGTTGGGTCAGGGCAGGGGTACGCTGTGCGGGCAGGTACCACCCCAAGCACTGCTGCCTTTGGAGGGCTCCTGTGGTTTATTCAAACCTCAAGAGCATGTTTGGGANTTTTTTTTTTAATGTCACTAAACAGCAGCTCTCTGAGACCTACTGGGCAGGGCTGGAAATGAATTTTTATCCTCCCGTTAGCTGCGGTTTCAGCTTACCAGCATTTAGTAAAAAAACACCCATAGGGGGGTGGAAGTGACTTATTTGCAAAATTACAGTAGTTGATAAAAGCGCACTCACCTTTGCCATATCTCACGCCACTCTTTCCTCGTGGACGGCCCTCAAAAAGTTATTCATCCCCCTTGTTTTGCCATATATTAGAAGGGGCTGCTTTCTGCTGTCATTATTAGCCGGCTTTTTGTTTAGTTATTTATTAGTTGGTTGCTCTTTTATAATGTCCATGTTATCTCCAAAAATAAATTATCATGAAATAGAGTTAGCTCGCTACTTGCCAAAGTGGCATTTACCATCCTCAGCTTCTTTTCAGTGCGAGAGAAATAATGCGGCTCCGGCAGGGCGCTCGGCCAGGCCTCCTGGCCACCCTCCAGCTCGTTCCCTGGCGGAGATGCTGCACTCTTCTGCCTTCCCCTCTCTCTGTCCCGTACACTATTTTATTTAATTTCGTTTTTCAGATTTCCTCCTGCCNCCCCCCCCGCCCAGAGTCGAGTCTCTGCTTAGGAGCAGGAGATGCTGCCTAATTTTGTACACATCGTTAGTCTGTCAAAATAAGGAGGCTAATAATGTGATGTTGCCCAGGTTGCCAGCAGTCGCGATGCTTTAGGTTGCTGCTTTGAACCAATCTATGTGCTTTTCTGGGGTGAAAGGGATTTATTTTACTTTATTTTTTAATTTTGTTTATTTTCGTCCCAATTTAAACATTAGCAGCCTCTTCCAGTATGAAGTCTGCTGAGTTGTAGCTAGCATTGATTGACTTAATCATCTCTCTCTCTCTTTTTTTTTTATTTTAAATTTTTATAGCTTTTTTGTCCACGGTTACTTGCCAGGGTTCGGTTTTGAACCCTGAACCCAGGGCTGGGGACAGCGGGAGGAGGTACGTGCGCTGCGGGTGGGTTTGGACCTCCCCATCGCGCCCCTCGCCTCCTCCCATCCCCTGCCTGCGCCCGAGCTGGGACGTCCCTTCCCCAGCTCCCGGCTGAGCGTCCTGCAGGAGAGGAGCTTAGGTGGGGAGGTGAGCTCTCGCCTGCCGGTGGGCGGCCGGAGATTGACGCTGCTTGTTGTGTTATTTTGCAGGTAAAGACGAGCCCAGCAGCTACACGTGTACGACTTGTAAACAGCCTTTCAACAGCGCCTGGTTCCTCTTGCAGCACGCACAGAACACGCACGGCTTACGGATCTACCTAGAAAGCGAGCACGGCAGCCCCCTGACGCCACGGGTTGGTATCCCAACAGGACTAGGTGCAGAGTGCCCTTCCCAGCCACCTCTCCACGGGATTCACATTGCAGACAATAACCCTTTTAACCTGCTCAGAATACCCGGCTCGGTCTCGAGGGAGGCGTCGGGGCTGGGAGAAGGGCGTTTCCCACCCACGCCGCCCCTCTTTAGCCCTCCCCCGAGGCACCATTTGGATCCGCATCGCATTGAGCGCCTGGGTGCGGAAGAAATGGCTCTGGCCACCCATCACCCTAGTGCCTTTGACAGGGTGCTGCGACTGAACCCCATGGCGATGGAGCCCCCCGCTATGGATTTCTCCCGGAGGCTGCGGGAGCTGGCCGGCAACACCTCCAGCCCGCCCTTGTCCCCGAGCCGGCCCAGCCCTATGCAAAGGTTGCTGCAGCCCTTCCAGCCCGGCAGCAAGCCCCCGTTCCTGGCCACGCCGCCCCTTCCTCCTCTGCAGTCCGCTCCTCCTCCCTCCCAGCCGCCCATGAAGTCCAAGTCCTGCGAGTTCTGTGGGAAGACCTTCAAGTTTCAGAGCAACCTGGTGGTCCACCGCCGGAGCCACACCGGGGAGAAGCCCTACAAATGCAACCTCTGCGACCACGCCTGCACGCAGGCCAGCAAGCTGAAGCGCCACATGAAGACCCACATGCACAAGTCCTCCCCCATGACGGTGAAGTCTGACGATGGGCTCTCCACCGCCAGCTCCCCCGAGCCGGGCACCAGCGACCTGGTGGGCAGCGCCAGCAGCGCCCTCAAGTCCGTGGTGGCCAAGTTCAAGAGTGAGAACGACCCCAACATGATCCCCGAGAACGGGGACGAGGAAGAGGAGGAAGAGGAGGAGGAGGAGGAGGAGGAAGAGGAGGAAGAGGAGGAGGACTTGAACGAGAGCGACAGGCCGGACTACGGCTTCGGGATGAGCCTGGAGGCAGCCCGCCACCACGAGAACAACTCGCGGGCCGGCGAGGAGGGCCGGTCGATGCCGGACGTCATGCAGGGCATGGTCCTGAGCTCCATGCAGCACTTCAGCGAGGCCTTCCACCAGGTCCTGGGGGAGAAACACAAGCGGGGCCACCTCCCCGAGCCCGAGGCGCACAGGGACACTTGTGACGAAGACTCGGTGGCCGGCGAGTCCGACCGCATCGACGAGGGGGCGGTCAACGGCCGGGGCTGCTCCCCGGGGGAGTCCGCCTCGGGAGGCCTGTCCAAAAAGCTGCTGCTGGGTAGCCCCAGCTCCCTGAGCCCCTTCTCCAAACGCATCAAGCTGGAGAAGGAGTTCGACCTGCCGGCCGCCGCCATGCCCAACACCGAGAACGTTTACTCCCAGTGGCTGGCGGGCTACGCCGCCTCCCGGCAGCTGAAGGACCCCTTCCTCAGCTTCGGCGACTCCCGACAATCGCCCTTCGCCTCCTCCTCCGAGCACTCCTCGGAGAACGGCAGCCTGCGCTTCTCCACGCCGCCGGGCGAGCTGGACGGAGGGATCTCAGGCCGCAGCGGCACGGGAAGCGGAGGGAGCACCCCCCATATTAGTGGCCCGGGCCCTGGCAGGCCCAGCTCAAAAGAGGGCAGACGCAGCGACACTTGTGAGTACTGTGGGAAGGTCTTCAAGAACTGTAGTAATCTCACCGTCCACAGACGGAGCCACACGGGCGAGAGGCCGTATAAGTGTGAGCTTTGCAACTACGCCTGCGCCCAGAGTAGCAAGCTCACCCGGCACATGAAAACACACGGGCAGGTGGGAAAGGACGTTTACAAATGCGAGATTTGTAAGATGCCTTTTAGCGTGTACAGTACCCTGGAGAAACACATGAAAAAATGGCACAGTGATCGAGTCTTGAATAACGAGATAAAAACTGAATAGAGGTATATTCGTACCCCGCCACCCCCACCCCCACCCCCCCCTCNCCCCCCCTCCCCATCCACCACATCCCTTCCCCAGCCCCGCATCCCCGTAGAGGTTTTCTAGTCCCTTGTGATGGAAATCATGGAAGCTAAGGATATTCGGAAAGTGCTTGTCACCAGCACACCCTGTTTATTTTCTTTTTGTTCTCACCGTTTGAATGCATGATCTGTATCGGGGCAATACTATTGCATTTTACGCAAACTTTGAGCCTTTCTCTTGTGCAATAATTTACATGTTGTGTATGTTGGTTTTTTTTTTTGTTTTGGGTTTTTTTTGTTGTTTTTGGTTG
>RSEF01000003.1:666733-677804 GCA_003993805.1 Himantopus leucocephalus
GCTAACATGATGTTTTTCTGCCAGTGGCGATGAGTTAATGGCATGATGAACCCATTGAAGTTTGTTGGGTTGGGGCACGGATCCATCCAAGGCCCCATCGTGTGCTCTCGAGCTGCTCTGGCATCCCGCGCACGCGTGACCTGTGCTCCCTCGAAACTTTCCTCTTTCTCTCTGTGCAAAGAGATGTCTCTATAAATAAGAGCGATATTTGGGTAACAGTGTGTCTATTATTAAAATCTCAAACCCCATCAACTTTGGAGGAGGAATGCGTTTTTACGGCACAGACCCCCTTTGCCGTTAGTATTTAATCTCCTCCAAATTGAATGATTAATGTAATGAAGGCACTGAAACAGTATCCAAAATTCAGACTACAGATGTTTCGTATTTATTATGTTTCCAAGAACTGAGATAAATAACAGGAATAAGTGATACCATGTCTTTGCTTGACATTCAGGAGGCTTTGGCGTATCTGATGAGATAGTTTCGGGGTTTATCTAAGTGCCGAGTTTGTACAAAACCAGAAGAGAGATACCAGCCGCTCTTTCAGCTCCCTCCCTCTTTTTTTTTTTTTTCTCCCATAAAGGTTGAAAACCATTTTTAGTGGGTGTGTGGCAAATTGTACTGTTGACTAGGAGAGTGATATTGCCCGGCGGGCTCTTTGCTGGACTTGCCGGCGAGCCGCTGCTCCTCAAGCCCGGATGTTCGGCTGCTGGTTTCAAAGGAGCCACGGGCATCTAGGTTTGGGGTCCCCTTCTCGCCGAGGGAACCCCCCTCCCCGGTTTCGTGCCCCTCGGCGGGAGGTGCGGTTCCCAGCGGTGGTGTGCTGGTACAGCTCGTGGCCGGGATGGCTGCGGCTCTCTTGGCTCCCTTGAAAGTCTCGGCCTGCTTTAATGTCAGCCTGAAACGTGTCAGGCTCAGACATCAGCAGCAAGAAGCCCTCCCTGGGGGGGGGGGACACCGGGCACGTGCTCTTGACTTTGGAGGAGCCACTCCAGTTTACAGCCGCTGAAGCTCTGGCCTAGGAGCTGACTATTTAGTCTTGATGGCAGCTCGCGCGTAGCCCTTCAACCACTCTCTTAAGTATTAATGAAGCAATTTCCATAGAAACTGGCGCCCCGGTCGGGATGTGGAGGTGGATTTTGAGGGGGTGAGCTGACGATGCACCGGCCTCGCCGCCGCCCCCGCGTGCAGTGTAGCCCTTAGCCTGCCGTTCGGGGTATCGCGGTGCTTGGTGGTCGGCCTCCAGCGGGGGTTCGCAGCCCCTCTCCGTCCCTGCGTGAGTGGAGCCAGGGATGTTTGCTGTCCTGGAACCCTGTCCCGTGCCGCCGGAGTCGATGGCGAGTCGCCTGAGCGCTTCCCTGGGCACAGGGCTTTGCAGCTCGAGCTCTGCTGCTGCAGCGTGCGCTTGCACGCAGTGTGATAGCCAACACGTAATGAGTTGGGGAAGGTCCTCCACAAACCATCCGCCGCGTGGCGTATTAACAGTACCGATGGCTTTAAGGGGGTCTTCGGCACCCAGATGCACCGCGGGTGCTGGGGGAAGCCCCCAGGGTTTTGGGAAAGAATAGGAGGACATTTTCAGACAGACTGGCTCAGTCCTTGCCCAAACAGAGCTCCTGGCACAGCGCGGGTTTCTCAGTTAAGCCCAGAGGTTTCTCCTCCTAAATGATCCCTGTGGTTCCTGATGGTGCCGAGTGATGCCGGACACGAGAGTGTGGCCTGAGAGGAGGAAGGGCTCCGTACTGTCGTATCCCTTTGCGACAGTTGGGTGTCNATTGTTAAAAGAAAAAAAAAAAAAAAAAAAAAAAAGAGAGAAAAAAAAGTAAAATAAGAGAATAACTCACACTGTGGGCCGTGTCACACCTGTTCTCTCCTCTGTCCCCATGCTCTCTGTAGGTTCGGCGTACCCCCCCAGCTGGCGCAGCGCCCAGGGAGCCCCGGACGTCTGGCAGTTTTCGGATGGAAGTTCAAGAGCACTTAAATTCTGAAAGGAGGTGAAGCTGGGGTGAGCGGCCGGCGGCATCTCGGCGTCCGGAGGTGGCCTCTGTCCTGCTGGCTCGCTGCGTCCCCAGGAGAGCCTGAGAAGTCCCCCGCCGAAGGCAGCGCTCCCCGGGCTCCTCCTGCCTGCAAGACTATCGTATTTATATTTTGTAATAGAGTACAACACTTCTCTGGGGTCGGGTTGTTTTGTTTTGTTTTGTTTTGTTTTTTTCCTTCTTTTTTTATTTTCTAAAAACAAACAAAAAAAGCAAACCCACCCACTAAGGTCAAGGGCTTATCAATGGCTTCGACCGGCTCCTTTCCCCACGGAAAAGACTTGCCTTGCTCTTGTGGACAACCCGGCCTGTTGGTTGTCTCCGTGACATGCCATTTCTCGGAAGGCGCATCTGATGTGACGAATTAAAAATAAAACAAAAACACAGTGTAGGTCTGTGGGTGGGTGGGAAATTGCCATAATAAATGTTGGAGCTTTAGGTTTTGTTTGCTCTGTCTTTAATTTTTAATGCTAACAAGAGCCAGGCGGCTGGTATGACTTTGTATTACCGTATCGGCTGCAGAAAACCCAAGTGCTGAGTTTACAAAGAGACAGCCGGGGCTGGTGTCCGCGCGAGGGGCCGCACGGCCCCGGCAGGCAGACGTTTTACCCGCAGAGCTAGAGCAGGCGTCAGGGTTACGGCCGCCGCACCCCAAGTCACGGCAAACCCCCCCGCTGGCGTTCGGGGATGCTGAAGCGGGGCGACTCCCAGCTCTCCTCCATCGCCTGCCTCCTCTTGATGAATGCCGGCTGTCGTATTGCATTTCTGCTGTTAAACTACGTACTTTTGGGGCTGGTGGGATCCGTAACGTCCCTTAGCGTCCGTCCAAGGAGAAGTGAGGCCAGCCGGCGGGTTTTCGGGAGGAGCGATCTGGTCTTGCTATGGAGCTGCTGTCAGTACGAGGGGATGCAGACCCCTGTCCCGTGCCGGGGTACCGGGGGGAGCTGCTGTCGGGCTGCGTGCTGGTGTTCCCGCTGAGCGCTCCGGCCCTTGCACAGCTTTGCCCCTTGCCTGTGACACTCGTCCCTTGCTCCGAGCTGAGCAACCACCCCAGGAGTTCGCTGGTTCGGGGCCCAAGCGCTTTGCTGAAGAGAAGATGGGTTAAGTGCGTGCTTGTGTGCTGTCTCCAATGGGATTTATAGGCTGTAGCTACTCATGCCTGTGCCGGCGAGCGGGAATGGACCTTATTTGGTGAAAGAAACCAGCTGGGTAGCGAGCAGAGTCGCTGGCCGGCCGTGTCGGGCTGCCAGGACACCCGCTGCTGGTCGCAGTTGAGACGGAGCCGAGTCGCGGGGCGGGGGCCAACTGAGTTATTTGCTTCGTGTATTTAGCTTCGTCCTCGCTGCTGGGTTTAGTCATCTCCTTTCTTAAAATCTGAGCGAGGCACCCGGCCGGGGTGACTCTCTCCTGGCAAAACAGCCGCGAGGAAAAACGGGGTTGCCTTTTCGATGGGTGGTGGTTGCTCTTTTGTTTTGTTTTTTTTTTTTAAAAAACCCGGGCTGTAGTTCTCATGCCGGCCAGGGCATAGCACAAGCACAGACACTTTTGTACCTTAAAGCTCGGCAAGGGGCCGGGGCAGGCGGCGGGAGCACCTCCACACACGGCTGTCGGGTCAAACCGAGGGCCCGGGGGGACTTGGTGCGTGGGGCATGGGTTGACCCGAAGGGAGCTAGCGCTGCTGCTTCTAAGGTGTATTTGGTCATCGAGGTCCAATTACCCAAAAGTCTGCACACACCCTAAGGCGCTTTTGTCACTAGGAGATGGTTTTAAGAGGTTCTTCCTATCCCAGCCAGTGCTACCACCTCTGTGTCTGCTTATAAGGGTTTTTTGAGCCTTGGAAGGGTGAATCCTGTCGCATTAAGCATCCTATCGATTGCAAATACGCCATCGGTAAGGATTTAGCTGCTCCCGTAAGCTGCTGGCACCCCCCCACCCCCACCAAGTGCTGGGGTATCTCTGCAGCAGACAGCTGCGTCACATCAGGGCTAACGGAGCTGTTAATTGCAAAGGGGGCTGCTCTGCTCTCTCCTCCAAATGGCAAACCAGGGATTGCCCGGTACCTGTCTCCAGCAACGCTTATAACGAAGGGCAGCTGGGAAGCTGCTTCACACAGGTTTTTCAGTGTGCTGGCCGGTTCTGGGGGTGTCGTTACCCTTATTTTTCTTGAGCGCAGGCAAAGCTCAGTGCATAGATGGCACGCGTTTGTTGCTCTGCCTGGTGGAACGAGTGCAGTGTCCTCTGCTTTCTCTGGCCGTGGCCCATCTCTCCTCCAGCAGCCAGCGCGAGGCAGGTGTTTCTCCCAGGAAAAGCAGAAAATAACAAAGCCATGACAGCTAAATGTGCTCTGCCAAGCACAGAGGGGGGAAAAGTTATACCTGTCCTTTCCCGAAGTGTTGAAGGTAAAGTGAAATAGTCCTTAAAACGTGTATATTTTTTCACACAGGTGTTAAACCCTCCCAACTCTTAGGACTTTAAAACATCTGCAGAATTTATGTGTTGCCTTAAAGTTCCCAATACATGTCACGACCGTGCTGAGAGCCTCTTGTAAAGGCTAAGGCTGCACTGGGGGCTCCTCTCTCCCACCTGCAGGGCTTGATCCTGTTCCCAGGGTCCACGTGGCTCTTGCGAAGCAACAGGGCAGCCCCAGCGTGAGTTTTCGGTGGAGCTACAAGGGTTTTCCACCACCTCGCGTGACCTGGGCGTCTGTGTGCTTTAATTAGGGGTACCGTTAGGATCCGTTTTTGTCTGGCCAGGACTTGGCTGCTGCAGAGCCCTTTGGCGTGTACTGGGTGCGCGGAGGATCGCCGGCCATCGCGTTACAGCGGCTTAATGAGTTTCTGCCAATTAACAGGAGTCAAGGGTTTCCTGTGAGGGGAGAGCTGGAAAACTGTTAGCCTCAAAGCTGGAGGTTGTTCTGGTTTTGGTGCCAGAGGGGCAATATTCCTAAGGATTTTGTATTTTAGCGTATTCCTGATGCGTCAGTCTGCACATCAGAGTTAAAAAATGTAGTATGCTTTGTCTTTATAAAAAAACAAAGCTCTGAAGTTTTGGGGTTTTTAATAAGCAAAAGAAAAGCTCCTTTTTCCTAGTCCAGGGGGCTGAGGTGAGCACGATACCTGAGAATTAGCTAGCGTAGCTTTGATGTTTTGGGGTTCAAAAAGCTGCTTTCGAACTTGAAGGCGATTTGACTGTGCTGCATACTTTCACGACGTTACAATGCAGCAACGGTCAATCCTTTCGTGAGTTCTACCTTAAATTTTGCTCTCAAAACAATACCTATTTTGGATTTGCGATGTATCCGGGCCATGGGCTTTTACAAGGTGAGAAGAGCGAGGTGAAATGGATGCGTTGGAGGTCGCTTATTGAGCACTGGATGGGATCTGAAAACAGATCTAAAAACCCGTGAACGGGATTCCCAGCAACACTCCCGACCCCCCCCCACGTTTTGTTTCAACCCCAGCTTCGTGTCGGGTCCCACTAAGCGACCCGTGGGACCAGCAGCAGCACCGGGCTCGGGCTCATCGCGGTGTTGGTGGGCAGCAACGTTGACTGCAAGCCCTGGGGGAAGGCGGAGGGAAGCACTATCCTTCTTGGGCTGCTAGGGGTTATTTTACCAACTATGTTGTTTACCTGGTACTTTTGGTTTGCATCTCGCTCCTTCCATTGCCGTGCGTGTTCGAGCTGTCTGGATGCTGGCGAGACCCAGGGGTGAGCCTTTACCTGCAGATTTTTGGCGGTGAGGCGGAGGACCTGCTAAACACAGCTGTCTTTCCAGGGCTCCCTGCTCTGGTGTGACGTTTCACGCGATCCCACCGTAAATTATTANCCCCCCCCCCCCCCGCCCCGAATGAGAGTGGTGCCTCATTTGCTGCTTTTTTTATTCTCTGCTTCCCCACCCCTGCCCAGTTTTCCCATTTCAGGCGTTATGAGGCATCACCATGCAGTTGTGTGTTGTACCTAGTCGATAAAACCTTGTTGCCCCTCCATTCCAACACGCCCTGAACCTCCTCTCCCCCCAGAAGTCACCCGCTTAACATTCATCTTCTGCAGGGGTCCAAATAATCAGTTATTCCCGAGGAAAGATGGAGTTGGGGGGGAGGGGGGGGAAGGGGAACACAACAACAACAAAAAAAATCCCCAAATATGGCCCTTACTCCTTAATCTCACTGGATAGAGTTACACATCTGGTAAAGGCTTGTTCGTTGTTGCTATTACTTTTATTGCGTCTTTAGCGGTGATGAAGTTCAGATGGCAGAACCAGTGGGCCCCAATTTAATTTCGTCTGGCCTCCCGTAATGAGCACGCTGCGCTGTGATCCCCGGCAAGCGCTGGCTCGGCCGCAGCTCCAGCGGGCAGGTTGCTCGCGTGCCGTGGCGACGGGCAGAGGTGGTGTGGACAGACAGCTGGACAGGNGGGGGGGGGGGGGGGGGGGGGGGGGGGGGGGGGGGGGAGAAATCTGGAAATAGGGATGATAATGAGTGGGTGGAGGTGTCTGCGCTGTGTGAGCATCAAATGCTGCAGTGAGATGGACGGGTGGATGGACGGACAGACAGCTTTTCATGGCAAAACCCAGAAGCAAGATCGCGAGGTGGATTTCCACCTTTTTTTTGGTGGCTGGGGTGTGCGTGCGCCGTGACGCTTTCCAAGGTTGCTCTAGCCCCGATGGCTCTTACCTGGTGATTTCCATGACCCTCTGGGTTTTCAGTGGCAATGTATAGAAGCTCCCACCTCTCCCCCGATGTCTGCAAATGCATGTGTCTAAGGGCTATACAGGATTCATTTACGGGCCTCCCGTTGGTGGGATATGTGCATGCAAAAATGAAGGTTGTATTTGGCTTCTAATATTCAGATCTATATTCCATATTGTGTTGACCAAGAAAAGCAACTCAGCCCCCGTGCTGACGAATGTGATGGACTGATGACTTTCAGAAACATACTGTAAATCAAGGAGGCTAATAAATACTTGCTATTAATAAAACAGGGCTACTGCCTTTCAAGTTATTTTCACATTTTACATCTTAAAATTTAAACGGAATGAAAAAGGCAATACTTTTGGACCTTCCCTCTTCCCCCAGCATGGTTGTTGCTAAACCTCCTCAGATGCCCAGGCAAGATGAGTTTTTCATCAGTGAGAAGGTCTAGATGGAGCAGTAAGACCTCTACCCTACCCCGTGGAGCTGATGAGGGGCTGACCCCGGCAACAGGGTTCCTTTGGCAAGTGGCCTCTCACCAGGTTGCCCCTATGGGCTGGCAGAAGATCCCCAGAGCTTGTCCAGACCGATGCATCAAAGAGCCCGCAGCCAAGAGCTGTACCGCTTGCACCAGCTCATGCTAAACCTTTAATGCTTCCCAGTTGCGAGCGAAGCCGGTCCAGGTGGTAAGCGCATGGGCAGAGCATCCACAGGCTGCTTAACCCTTTCCGTGAGGTTTCTCCGGGTCTGTACCCCATCCATCGTAAGAGGTTGGGTGAAGGTGTTGGTGCCAAGGGCCTCCCGTGGGACACACCTGCGGGCACCAGAAAATGGGGCTGTGAACTTGCTGCTTGCGTATCTGTAGCAGAGCTCGTAGTGCCTACAGGGGTGCCAGATCGCGCTCTTTAAATAGCTGTGCCCTGGCAAACCCGGGACGCTCTGGGCAGGGGGGGGAGTAGAGGTTGGAGCCCTAAATAAATCTCTTTTTTTTTTTTTTTCTTTTTTTTTTTTTCTTTATGTGAGTGTCTGTCCTTTCCCTGACCTCCTCTTACAGCCCTCCATTGGTGAGCAGTGCCCAGTGGCTGCGACGCTTCAGTCCCCCTTCCCTGCGGGCCAAGGTTGTCCCCTGGCAGCTCATCTCCTGAGAAGCCCCTGCTGGTGGGTGATGTGGGCTCTGCCTGCCCCGCTCCCCCCAAACACCTCTGCACCCCTCATTCCAGTATGGATAAAACTTTTTAATTTTATTTTTAATATTCTCCCAACAGACGTCTTCCCTGCCACCTCCCCGGAATGCTCCCCTGGGGTTTGGCTTTTCTATTTGGAGGCATCGGAGAGCAACATCCCTTCGGGAGCTGCTTTGCACCTGGCTGCTCCTGTTGGCTTTTTGCTGCCTGAAATCCCCTTTTAACTTTTTTTTTTTTTTTCCCTCTTCCCTCTCTCCCCTGCCGAAGAGATAGCACTTTCTGCAGCTGTAGTGATTAAAGGGGAGGGGAAAAAAAAAAAAAAAAAAGCTTATTTAAAGTAGAGCCTGGCAATATAAAATAAGGTGTGGAGGTGATGAATGATCCCGGGGTATATTAAAGCAGGGGCTGGCATTTTTCGACATCTCTCCTACCCGCAGCGTGTTTGAGCACCTCGGAGACTGGCTGTTTTGAAACGCCGAGCATCTGCCCCCGGGCCCTAATTCGGGCAAGTTTAAAAACGTCCTCTGGGATTTAGTCGAGTCGTCGGTGTTTTCCTCTCGCGGAGATCCCGGCGCCGCTGTATAGGATGCGGGGCTGGAAGGGGACAGGAGGACAAATCCCACCCCAGCCCTGCTCTGCCACCCGAGGGCGAGGGGAACAGAGGATGGGCATCCCTGGAAAGGGTAGAGATGGGGAAAGCCTCTCTGGCCTTTAAATGCTTTTTAAAGGCTCTGAAAACATATTCCCAGCATCACTGCAAGAGGCAGTCAGGATAAAGGGAGGGAAAAGAAGAGCTCATTGCATGCGACTAGCAGGGCAGGCACGGGGAAATTATGCATTTTTCCGGACTGGCTTATTCCCTTCTGTGTATTAAACATTATTTTAATATTCGAGTGACAATGTTTTATAATTAAGCTAAATGTAAGAGACGGAGTACGCTGGAGAGCACAGCTCGGTGTGAGGAGGTGAGGAAGGTTTCCACCCACTGCCCAGGATTAACCCCAGGTTGCAGCATCCTCCGCCACCGCGCGGGCAAGTACGGTGCCTGGCTCTCCAACACCAACACGCCCCGCACTTGGGCAAGTAAAACCTTTAACTCATAAAGGTTGTAATGTTAATACAGAAGAAAAGCCTTTTAAAAAATTACATTAGTTCACAGACATCTATTGAACTCATGGGGGGAAATCTCGCCCCTGAGAGATAGAAACTAAAGAGCTGAGCCATAAACCAGTACGATAACATCCTTATTATAAGATGCAAATTAAGGGGCCCAATTCACTTTAAAAAAGCATTATGAGTATTTAATTTTTCTAGTGGGAATATCTCTGAAGTTGGCCTGCGTGTGGTTTTTCATGCTGNAACTTTAAAAAAAAAAAAAAAAGAAAAAAGTAAGTCAGGCCACAAAGAAGCTGCTGAAGGCAGAGTTGAGGATGCTGAGCAGTGGTTTGGGTGTCGGAAGAAGTAGCTGGTGCTTATCGCGGGCAGGACAGCACGCGTTCACACCGGATTTGGATGGGGAGACCGTGGCTAAAGCCAGCAGCATGGTAGTGTGTTTCCGAAGGTGTAAAACGGGGTCTGAACCTGCCCTGGGATTTGTTTTAAGGGTTTCACCTCCGGAGCGGCTGGCTGGGTCCCTGTGCATCTCTGGCTGGTGGCTTGGCGCCGACACTGGTGCCCTGCGGGTCAAGGAGATGTGCTCGCTTGAGACCCCATCTGAGTTTTTGGGGATTTTCTGGGCAACCTGCTCCCCGCCCTCGGCACGGCATCCCCTTTTGGGAGGCGGCTGGGCTGCTGAGGTGCTACCGACAGCGTTACTGGTTCCAGGTTATAGAAAACATACAGTCTGGCGAAGGCACCGCGAGGCTTTTGGGTGCTTTGTTTGAGGCGCTTATTCACTGTTATACACACAGGAGTGATTTGAGGCTTCATCATATCTGCCGAGTTTGTTTTTTTCTGGCCATTCCTTGTTTCCTGGAGCCTTTTTGAACGATGTTTTGGGGTTTTTTTTTCTCCCTGAAGTTGGAAGACAGTGTAATCGCTGCCTTTGCCGTTTGTTAGATGCTGGAGGTTAAAGTTCTGAGCCAGAAGAAGGGCTTGGCATGCAAGGTAGGGACAGCTGGGATAAAAGGGAGAGCGCCTCTGAGCGTTTGGTCCACCCTCCATCCAGCTTTAGGGTTGAAAGGGCAAGACTTGTTCGAAAAAGCAAAGAAAATGAGATACCCTTAATTCGCATCCTTAAAGACAAAAGGCCTGGTTCGGCCGCCTCTGTGCTGGAGCGATCGGGAGGCTGGAATTATCTTTTCAAATGTAGAAAATAAACCCCTACCCTGAAGGACTGCTTTTCAGGCAGGCATCGTACAGCTCTCCTATATAATGCCCAGAGGTCAAGGGTTGAGTAAAACAGAGAGACCGGGTAAATACGTCCGTCTGAAACCCAGGGATTAGATAATTTTATTTATTTTGTGGAGTTGCAGAGCATCTTTCCAATGATGGAGATGAAAAGCAGGATGGGACAGGGGCTGCTGGCTCCAGACCTAGCCCTGCAGCTCGAGTTTGGGGTCGGGCTCCGCTCCCGCGCCGCAGCCGCTGCCTAGGGTTCAGGGTACGGCATAACCGTGTTTTCCCGAGGTCGGGTTAATCAGTTGAGGAAAACCCCGGGCTCCAGCTGGACCCCAACGGCTGAGCTTGGGCCGGGTCTGAGCTGTGCGTTGAAACCTGTTTCTCGTGCCGAGGCTGCCTCCCTATCCCCTTTCCGGCAATTGAACACTTACTTGTTTTCAAACCACTATTTACAAGGAATACTGCTTCTTTTTAAAGCATGGGGATGCATGCAGCCAGCAAAGACCGTAAAATAGTGGTAGGTAATGCCTGCTGTCAGGCGCTGGGCTGGCCGAACCCTTAGAAATAGACTCCTTGCTTTGAGTTTTTCTGTTTTTTTTTTTTTTTTAAGAAAATAAATCCAATATATCCTTCTTTTATCTTGTTTAGGAATCATAAATTTAGCATGTAACAGGGTTAGCGGACCGGCTAGGCAGCTGTACGAGGCCGTAGGTTAGTTAGGCTGGAAGTATTTATGGGGCTGTCGCTCAGCTGCTCCCTTGGCGGGGGGGCTCATCACTTGTTGCCCATAGTATGAAAATCCTATTAAAAAAAAAAAAAA